>PVHY01003123.1:0-113157 GCA_004024945.1 Uropsilus gracilis | reverse complement strand
ATATATATATATATATATATAATTTAAATAATAACAAAGAGAAAAACTAAATTTGATACCACATAAACTCTGAAAGTGTATAACTACATTTTAAAGACCTGCATAAGTATAATCATAAAGAACATATTTTGTATTTGTCTGTGATTCATAATATGTATCTATTATTTTAATTTCACCTCCCCTTTTTAAGTGAACCAAGCTAGAGTATTTTAAGTTTAACTTTATGTGTACATGAATAATTTCTGTAATTTTATTTTATATTAATAATAAAGTTAAGGAACTTATAAAAAAATAGTGTCAACATCCCATCTCCAAATAAAGGCAAGATTCTAAGTGGCAAAATGGGTACGTTAGATGTTTTGATGTCAAGAAAATGTCAGGCAAGTACTACAAGTGCTAACAGACCAAATGTTTGTGTATTCTGATGGTTACATGACTCTAAGGAAATGAAGGAAGGACAAAGGGTTTGCAGGATTCAGACACAATATAATGATATGACATTTGTTTTAGTTGATCAGAATCACTTGTAAGTAGCCCATTAATGCTTGTCAGGAAACATTTTATTCTCAAGTGTTATGTGGAGCATTTACTCTGAAATTATGTTTGCACTCTTTATTTGCTTAGGGAGCACTTTTCTCATCCTATAAATGTAAGCGTAAGTTTCTTAGTGATATAATCAAACCTTATTGAAGTGACTGTCAAATTAATAAGTTTGATAAATTCTGTGTGTCCTTTTTTGGGGGGGGTTTCTGTTTAAAATATAACAGTCATATATTTTAGTTAACATGAGTATTTCAAGATATAATGCTAACATTGTATATTTCATCAACACACATACCTAAAAATGAATTATTTACATTTATAATATAAAAAGTCTAAAAGCAAGCTTGCTCAAGAATTTGTGTCAAATACTATTGCTTAAGAAACTGTTAGAAAGTGTTACTATTGTTCTCTGATATTTCTGTTACTTTCACTGAAGAATATGAGAATATTAAAAATGATACATTTACATCAAAGAGGACTGAAAACATGAACAATACTCAGCAGAGAGGGAGCTGACTTAACAGTATATTATATATACAGCAGCATGGGTTTTTAAACCCTGACCACTAGTTCTTGCTAGTTGGGTCATATTCAGCAATTCTCTTAATTTTTATGTATTTTATTATACATAATATTTATTCATAGATTAATTCTAAGGAGTCTGCAATAACACATACAAAATGCTTAGTACAAGATAAACATTGAATCATACATATTAAAGATTACCATTATTAACCATCGTAATTTTCCTTGGCATTTTATCGCCACTCCTGACCTTCACTTTTCTACCTCACACACAGACACACAGACTCACACATACCCCTTGTAATTAATGGAAAGAATATATATCTGTTTTCTGGCCTTCTGCATCAAACAATCCAGGTAACACATGCTACCTGTTTTCATAGACCAGCAAGGTGTAGGGAAGGGTCAGGGAGACTGGGAGGCATGTGGGACCCCAGTCCCCCAAGAATTTTCCTTCTCTTTCTCTTGAATTACCTTGGCATTCTTTCCATGAGCTCCTGGGGCTCTCTTCTCAGCATTTCCCCCCTCTGTGCTCTCCTCCTATTCTCCCCTTCCCCTCCTCGAGGGTGACACTGCCCTTTTAACCTCCCCTACTAAGCCTGGTGAGTTCATTTACACATGTGCACACTTGCTGAGCCAGGCATGCAGTTATATGGAAGGTACAACACCACAGGTGCTGGTTATAGAGGTTTATGGCAGGAAAAGCCTGACCATCACATTTATCCTACAATAATAAATGGAAGAGTATAAAAACATGAGAACCCTATTCTTGACCTGGGTCCTAGGTTAACACTGATGGATTGAGTCACACTAGATAAGACTTCTCTCTTTTCAGTTAAGATGAAAATATTGTATTACATGTATTTCTTGACTGAACAGATAAAAGAAAGGTAGAATGGTCCATACTATCTCCAAATAGGTACAAAAAGAACAAGAAACCCATGTGCTTAACTACAATTTGTGTTTTTCTTTGGTAAAACATTACATTAAATTTGTTGTTCATATTTTAGTTAGCTAGTTCAACTTCACATTGAGTTGTGTGTTTTTTTGTTTTTGTTTTGTTTTTACGTATGCTGGAAATAAGTCTCACTGGATATGTGGATTTTATCTACATTTTTTCTTTATCTATGGTATGTTTTTTTCACTTTCTTGACATAATTTCCAATGCAGGAATTATTAATTTTTATGAAAACTCATTTATCAGAATTTTCTTATATCAGATGATCTCATCAGTATAAGAAATCTTTGCCTAGCCAAATGCACCAAAAATTGTTTCTATGTTTTCTTCTAAAAGTTTAGCGATTAAATTTAGCTAGCTAAATCATTTTGCTTAATGTTTGAATTCATCTCTGAATGTGAATAGTCAGTTGCACCAGCACTATTTTTTGATAGTAACAGTTCTTTAATTACTAAATGCCCTTCACACTACTCTCAAAAGTTAACTAATTATAAATGTAAAGATGTATTGCTAAACTCTTAGTGCTTAGCCCTATATATTGGTCTATATATTCTTACCCTGTATCACAATGTCTGGGTTACCATAGTTTTGTATTAAATTCTGAAATTGAAAAGTGTAGGTCTTCCAACTTGTTTTTTCCTTAAAATTGTTTTGACAGTTTAAAGAAAATTATTCTATCTCTTAGGCAAGTAAAAGCAAATTGTGCATTTGGTTATCACTTATTCCAGACTCTAAGCTTCTTATGGAGAGAGACTAATTAAGATATGGAAAATTGTTTATCCAGTCTCTAATCTATGATAGATTAGTATCTGACCTTGAAAAAGTGAGGCACTTATATGAGCAACAGTTTATCTACCTGAAAAGAGAGTCAGTGCTAATTGACTTCTATAATAATTTCTTTTTTAAAATTTTATTTATATATACATTTCACATAATTGTAATCCCAGGGATTTACCCTCCCCACCACCATCCCTACCATTTCCCCCCATTCCTCCCTGCCGAAAGTTGTGTGCTTCACTTCGGTGCTTAGCTTTATTTCATTTTTCCTCATGGCTTTTATTTATTTTTTCCCTATATCCCATATATTAGTGAAACCATTTGGTTTCTGTCTTTTTCTTTTTGACTTGTTTCTGCTAATATGATTTCTTCTAAGTACATCCATGTTATCATAAAATGAGCCAGCAATTGCTCTCTTGGGAATCTACCCAAAAGAGACTTCAATGTGGGTACAAAGGGATACCTGTGCTTGGATGTTTACTGTGGCACTATTTATAATTGCAAAGACTTGGAAGCAACCTAAATGCCCCCAAACAGAGGAGGACTGGATGAAAAAAATGTGGTATATATATATATATATATATATATATATATATACACTATGGAATATTACTCATCAATTAAAAATGACAAATTTGATGATTTTATGTTAGAATAATTTCTGACTTTGATTCCTTATTCATGTAAGGTATTCAATATTAGGAAAAATAATAATTTACCTATATTAGACAGAAGAATTAAAAATCACCAGTATTAGAAAAATACTCTATCAGTATCAGGAAAATAATATTGCATTGACTAATTCTAAGCAAAAGATAGTGTAATGAAGGGATAAAGGTGATGGGCCAAGTTCTGATTAACTTGCAATCCAGATTACATTATTTAAAGTAATATTATATTAAGTTGACATACTATACCTTCTTGTATGAATGTCTTACCTTTTTAATAATGGCTGCATTTTACATTGACATTCAGTTGGTGAATATGATTTTGCAGAATTCCAGTTGACAAATCATCAATCCTTTCATTTTAACAGATTTTGAGTTCCTCCTATTACTCAAGCATCATACATTGGACATAAGGAGGCAGATATGTTAACATCCTTTGTGCCAAGACTCCTGTATGTAGCAGAGTGATGCTTTCACATGTGATTCTCAGGATTTTGGAAATGAGTTCAGAATTGTTTAAGTCCAGTGAGCACATTTCTTCTGTGCTCTGGTCAGAAGCATTGCATGCAATCTAAAAATGTTAAAGGAAGAGAGACATTAGATGTATAACCCAAATACAGTAGCTTATTTCAGAGATCATTTCCTATTGCAGCAACCAAAGCAACCACTTTTCAAAAATCCCAAGTAGGAAGTTCTGCTTTCAGGGTTTGCATTATAATTTTCCAAAAATTTTAAAAGCAATGTGTTAACTACATGTTCCCATGGTTCATTAGAGAAAATATATTTCTGTAAGAGTTTGTGCCTGATATCGGACATTAGTTACTTTCTAATGAATTTTGAAAAACAAACCTCAGTGGGAGCTTTTTCAATTTTCTTCTTACAAAAAAAAAGAAAAGTTATTCTTCTGTGGATATTTATCCACAAGGCAAGACTACAGAGCAAATTGACTAGAAACACAGCTATAACATTGAATCAATTTACATTGTCCTAGAAGGGCAAAATGCAATAAGTAAAACAAGCATTTCATATTCAAATATTTTTAGATTCAACCTTAATGATAGTAATGAAATTTTCTTTTTTCTGTAAGGGAGAGATGGTAGGCTAATAGCAAAATTGCATTTTCAATGAAGAGAATTTTGGTATGTTTAATTCAATTTATAAGTTCTGCCCTGAGGTTTTTACACCAATACCGATCTTTTATTAAATTTACTTTTTCAGGTTACAAGGGTACAAGCAACGATTTGCAATGAGTTTTCCTTGGGACTTTCAGGAGATTATTTGATGTAAATGTCTAGTACTGAAATGTTCCATCGCAGAATATTGTCTGGACTTTTAGAAATAGTTTCTAGAATCTTTCCTACAAGTTAATTTTACAGAAAGTAAGAAAGTGAGTCATCTGTGCTATGCTGTCAATTATTTTTTAGGTAATGAATCCTTTCTCAGTTAAAAAAAAAAAAAGGCCACCAGAGAATTCCAGACTAAGTAATTTTAAATTTCAGGAAAGACAGACTCATCACTGTTTCTATCTAGAACTTGTAAAGATAAAATTTATAATCCCATATTTTTTTTTTTTTTGGATATAAAAGCTGAATGTTTATTTAAACATAAGAAACATTAACTTTCCGGAAGTTTATCATTAAAAAAGTGTGAAGAAACATAAATGACAATTTTATTTCACTACAATACAGATAATTTATTTTTATTGGGGTAACATGGGCTGACAACACTATCTGATTCACAAGTATAGGTTCACCTATAATCCCAAATTCCTTCGTAGTTGTCATCACACACCTGCCCCCTGGAGCAGAGAATTGGGGTTTAAGGGAAAGGAGGAAGGCAGAAAAGCAGCCTCATTGCTTATTCCTCTCAGTTCACTCTTACTTTCTAGTGCCTGTTGGACATGTTTTCAGTGGCCCTGGGAAGAGTAACACAACTTTAACAACTTATGATGGGGAGGATTATTTAAATAAAAGGCTGATACATTGACACCGACACAGAGAAGCAATGGTGAGTGGATTAGATAAGAGGTGTGCAACGCACCAATGTGCACACTCCCAGGGCTGACACTTCAGGTGGTCGCTGATGTACTTAAGTGTGATATGTGCAGAGGGGTGAGGTGGGCTGAGGCTGCTCCTTACGGTGTCTTTGTAGAACTTAAGTCATGAGTCTGTTCCTCAAAATCTTCATTTTGATTAACTGTATTTGTTAAAATGGAACATTTTTTTGCCATCTGCTGGAAAAGTGTCATGAAAAATATACACGCCCTTGATGTCTTCAAATGATATCATTTTAGATACTGTTAGAATAATTCTGATAATATATTAGAGTTCATTGTCGGGATAGATAATTATAGGATTGGTTGCTAAATAATAATAGATTTTCTACAGGCCACTAGTATTTTGAGTGTTGAATACTTAGGGATGTAACTCATGCTTCTCAGTTTGTCTACGGGGTTCATTGGTTTGATCCAACCAGTCACAGGATAAACTCTGTAAGAACAAAGACAATTCAATATATATGGAATAATATACTAGAACAATGCTCGCCTCAAATTCCCCAATCAAATTTTCTTTTCAAAATGGACCTAGTTTTTCCCATGATTCCTAGGCCTCTTGAATATTTCTTAACATGATGAGTGGAGAAGGGGGGGAGCAGTCAGAGTACTGTGCCTGGGTCACAGATTTGATTGAGCTCCTTTGTCGTCCATGCCTTCTGAGTGTTCAGAGGTATGAGAAGTTATTTCCGGTGAACTGGACAAAACAGTACCCATCTTGACCCTTGGTGGGGGCGGGGAGGAAACAACTATAATGAGAAGGATTTAGGAATGGGTCTTGGTTCAATTTTGCCAAAGTTTTATCTTGTCGTATCTGTCCTTTCCCCCCTATCTTTGAGGAACACTGAAAATGTTAGAATAAAACAATTCTGGAAATTGTAGTCATGAGCCATCAAATATATTTTCTTGCTATAATCAGAGCAATCTAATTGAAATATATCATCTCTCTGGATGAAATCAACAACTTTCTCATTGCTCACTGAGTAGAATCAAATTCCCTTACTATGGTTTACAAAGCCTTATCTGCATTGGGTGCTTAGCTGTTCTTCCTGTACCCAACCCCTCTCCTATTATAGTCACATTATGTAGTCCAGGCAAGAGAACTGGACAGGCACTACCTCCAGGTCACTCTCAGTTCTCTCTCTCTCTCTCTCTTTCTCTCTCTCTCATCTCTCATCTATGTTTTCCCTTCTTTCTATCCTTACTCCCTGTCTCCTTTTGTGTTTCCCTCAAAAAATATGTTCATTATCAATATAATGAAATGCAGTCAATTGCTATTGATAAAACAGATGATTTGGCAAAAGCATATAGCTTTGATGATTGCCCCCAGAATGCTCCTCATTTTTCCTCCTGTCCATTGGTGCTGATTAAATTCTGCATGATGAGTTGTCTCTTGGATTCTCTGTAGGACTGATAGCTTGGAAGTGATCTTTGCTTTGGCTTTGGATTGCTTCATTCTTATTTGTTACGTGTGTTCTTTTTTTTTTTTAATAAAGGATAATATCAAGATTTTATGGTGTTTGAATCACATTATCATCCTTGTCCTAAACAGCCTGGGATAATAAGGTGAAGGATAATAAAGTGAAGGAGCACACAGTAGGAAGGAATGCTAATAATTTAATTTTGAAAATAATAATTCTGTGCCTTGCATATTTATGCATACCTCTAGATATATCATGTGGTCAATTAGAGTTTGAGTAGATTTGAATGACCACTAGAATATTAATTCTATGAAGTCAACACTCCATTTTATTTATAATTTTGCTCCTCATGTTTAACAGGTTTATACTTAGACTATCACTAAGTATTTTGTGATGGTGTATGCAGTGAAGAACACTGTCATGAAGATGGAGTTAGTGTATGTGTATTTGGGTTTAGGCATTAAAAATAATCATATTCCTCCTCTAGGTGAGGAAACAGTTAAAAGAAGATGATGCTGGAGTCAAACAGGTGGGGCTTTAATTATGAGCTTTCATACAAATAAAATTCATCTGAAGAATATGTGCTTGTCTGAACAAAATTATGATTTCCAGATGTGAACTCCTCAACATCTGCTGAACTAAATGACATAATGTGTCAATTATATGACTGCTTATTTCTGCTCAACCATCCAGCATAGCTTCCACCTCCATCCAAGGTTTGGAGACAGTCTCTGTGTCTCAGAGAGAAAACTGAAATGATTTCATAGTAGAAAAATCCACATAATTGGAAGCTGATTAACCTGAGTTATAGGAGCCATTCTCCCTTTCTCAATATCTATATCAGATAACATATCCTGTGAATAGAAGTCTTGTGTTCTTTTTCATCCATGACATTCTTTCTTCTGTATGAAAGCACAGGAAGGAGGCATTAAATACTCCTATATTACTTTTCAAAAAGGAATGTGCAGATTGAAAGGGGTGTCTGAACTTTTTAATGGACTTAGAGAAGGATAAGAGAAAGGTCAAGGTTATATTTAAAGGCTATGAAATGTCACCTTAAAAGTCTCAATGCAAACAAACTAGCAGTTGTTGTAACTAGCTCCATGATTGTTGTGACCTTTTTCATACCATCATTAATTCAATACAAAAGGTTTTTTGAGCATCTATTTGTACTATTTGATACTCTGGATAAGAAGGGTGGACTTTTGAGTGAACGAGCTATGCCTTGGTCTTGCATAGGCCTTACATTTCAATGTAGAAAATAGAAAATAGTGAGAAGATTAAACAAATACATATTATAAACTAGTGCTACGTGTAGTAGGTAATTTGAAGAGAGAAAAAGTAGGGTAAGAAAGGTATCATTGGAAATAGGTAGTTATTTACATGGAGTCACTAGTGAAGCATTCCCTGAATAGGTGATATTTGAGCAAAAACAAGGAGTAAATTAAAGTCAAAATTCTAGACCAGGATGTTCTTGTCAGAGCTAACAGCAGTGCAAAGATCTTGAGGCATCGACTAGCTTGTGAAAGAAATGTAGCTGATTTCGATTGAATAGGAAAAAGGTGCTTTTGAAGTTGAAAGAAAAGAGTAAAATCTTGTTTCTTGGATTGCAAAAAGTAAAAGTGGTTGGTTTGTTTTTTCCCTGAAAGTACTGGAAAACTACTACAATTTTGGAACATAGGAGTATCATGATCAAATATCATTAAAAAAATCTCACTGAATATTAAATAGTAACATGGCCATAACAATATCATAACAGAAGCAGACAAAACCCCATTACAGTATTTCTCTGAGGGAGTAGTAAAATAATTAAAATAGAGAATCATTTATGGACAGTGTAGCTGTGTAGCATGCAGTTTGCAAGACTTAGTTATATGTGAGGCTGCTATAAAGTGTCTAAAAGCAACAGTTACAAGAAAACAATACACACATTGTATGTTCAAGTATTTACAGTATGAAGAAAACCATCAACCACAACAAAAACCTAACAACAAAAAAAGCAGTGTGACTAAGAATTCAAGGCAATTGATCATCAAATTGTTGTGCTTCCAATGCAAGTATATTTGGATTGGTTTGTAAGTTACTGCTGCAAGTTGAACTCCTCTCAATAGAGTAAGTGGAGTGTTACTTTGTGGAGTTCTATGAAGGTATATTGCTGATGAGGAAAAATTAATGTAAGTATTCACTCTGCCTCTGGTTACCTGTTTGAGTTTTAGACAAATTTCCTATCATCCTCTCATTCCTGTGAAAGATGGATAGGTAAAGGGTAACAGAACCAAGACATTCAATTTGATTGAAACAAAATAGTCTTGTGGGTTTGATTACACACTCCAGAGTCACTTAGATAAAAAAATTGTAATCCCTGGTATCAATGGGTTATCTCTATGGATCTATGTATATTTCATGGTAACTTAACATCACTATTAATAACTATTCAGACACATGCTATGTTCTAGAAACTGATGAAATACATTAGTACATTTCACAGAGAACTCTAATCACACTGCTTCTTGTCTTTCTCTATTCTATAATTAAAAGAACATCTTTGAAGTTATTTTCATGCTAATAATAATGTATTTCAGCATTACAGGAACGTGCCATGAGGCACCTCAATAAACATCATTCTCATGGTGTGTTCAGACCCACTGCATTACTAATAATAGGTCTGACTGTCAGCATGTTCAATAATTTTGTAGTTAGACTACACAGAAGGCTACTGGACTGTCAAAGTTATACATAAAAACAGCACTGGATGGCACACTTGGTTATGAACCTGAGAAAGTAATTCAACATTGGCAGAATGAATTATGGAGGTAGCTACCTTGCTCTCTTCCAGCTCTCTACAGCAAATCCCCAGGGATCTCAAAGTGCCATTACTCACGAGAATGGTCAGGATTACTCTCTCTGGATTGAGAGACATTGCACCACAGTCTCTTGAAACAATTAGACCAGATGAGATGTGGATGATTCACTCTGTAAAATTCATTGAACATTTGCTTTCCTTAGTAACACTCTTTTCAGCCCTGTCAATGCCAACAGTGTGAGACAGAGCACTGACTAGGCACTGAATGGAATTCATGGAGAATATGTAATAAGCTTATTGTTTTCATGAAACTGCTTTTTCTGGAACTCATCTTTCTTAAAAACCTCAGACCAGTAAGATAATAGAGAACAGTGTTTTTTGTTTTTTTTGAGTGCATTCAGAAAATAGATATGACTTTTAACAAAAGATCCCGATGATAAAGTTATTTAGGGTAAGCTCTGAAAAAATTGGAAATGTTTTTTGATGTATAAAATTGCACATATCATTACAATTCAGTAAAATGGTAGAGTTTCATGGTAGAAAAACAAAACTACTTCATCCTTAGATATGGAGGCGACATTTAAAATCTCACCATGCAAAGGTTTCTGTTATTATATTTGAATATCTCATTCTGCTCTTTATTCTATGCATTTATCTATGCATTTCACCATACTCTTTATATATTTAATGAATTCTGATAATAGTTTGTAAGCATTTTTGCATCACAGTGGTTAATTGCTTCCTGACTTTAAGTCTGACTGTTCCCAGCACTAGGTTGTGTGTTCATTGCTAAGTTCATCTGTAAAGGAAGACTAATGAATTAACCTAACACATAGGTCATTTCTGGGACTTCAAAGTGATCATCAGTGCAAAGTGTTTAGCATGTAAACAGGTAGCACTGTAACCTGGGTAGTGTTAAAAATAATAACTATTAGCAACAAAATAAAACATATTTATTTCGGATCACAAACACTGAAACTAACATTTGATGACTTCCTGACATGTAACTCGTTATATAAATGTTTATTAAAGAATAAGGTATCAATTGACATCCTATTTAGATCCTTGGAACCTGCAACTTTAAACAAAGTGACATATAATGAAAACAGGTCCATGAATAACACTGCTTCATTTAAAGTTGGTAGAGATTTCTACTTCTTATCAACATTATCAGGAAACAATGTTGAATCAAACAATGCGATCTAAGAATCTGCTGGACATTTTTAAAATTCCTTCCTCAAAGTTCTGCTCAGTTACCAAAATACATCTTTTCACTTATTTTTGTTTTTGAAGTAATATTAGTTTACAGCATGGTGTATGATTCAGAGGAGCAGGATGACATTTCCTTATATGTGCATCACCACACCCCATGCAGCTCAGCATTCGCACATCCCTTTATTATCCACCATGGACTCACGTGGGCCTGTAATACTTTGTCCATTAAGATGGTGAAGTCCATAGGATGTCCCAGGCATTCCACTTCTTTTCATTCCCAAATAATAGAAAAACAAGAATCTTGGAATTAGAAATTCCTGGATTCAGATTCTGTCTGTTGCTTACTCACTGGGTGCCACTGGAAAACTCATGTAAACCAGTGGCCCCCATGCACCTTGATCACTGCTTTGGCTGCAAGCACAGCGGAGACTTGTTTTCAGTACCAGAGGGGTACTCTGGGCGGGGCGGGGGGGGGCAATAGTTTGAATTGGCTAGTTTGTTTTTGAAAAACTTGAACCTGATCAGCAGCACCAGACTGCACCTATTGCCTTCATAGTCATCCACTTAGATCTAGGAAATTGAAAAATGAGCTACCTCAGGTTTCACTGACACAAGAGGATCCTCAGAAACTCCTAGTCAGTGTTGACGTGCCATTTCCTGTGCTATACTGTTAGAGGTTAAAATGGTTGCTATTGGCAGGTGTTGACGCAAACTAGCTAAAAGAGTTAGTGGTAGAAAACTTCTTTGGTTAAACCTGCCCTGTATCGTTAGAGATATGGATCTTGTTCTCTTTAGTTTTTTCATTTTCACTATAAGTTTTTATTGAGGTCACACTGGTTTCTAACACTGTATATGTTTCAGGGATTTAGGTTGATACATCTTCCAGTGTCTGTTACCACACCACACTCACCACTAAAATATAAGTAACCCTCTGCCAACCTGCATTGTACCACTTCTACCTCCTAAAAGAGAGCTGGATTCTTCAACAGGTGGTTTCTAGGCAATTGGGATATGGGACTGAAACAGGTGTGCCAGACAGGTATGAACAGCAGCTTCCTTATTTATTGATTAGTTATTTGTCTATCCCAAATTTCTCCTGCCACCATATCACCTGTGAACTGTCAGAACGATCCCTTGTGCCAGGCTCCTTTAAAAGTGAGACATCCAGGAAGAGGGTAGAGAGGCTGGGTTGTCTACTTTGTCCAACAAATTAAGGAAGAAGGCACTCAAGCTACTTTGAGGGAGCTTACACAGAAACTTCTAGAAAGGACAAGGATCACCAAAGGACAATCAGGGTTCTCAGAGACATGCGCTATTTCTGAAGTATTGTTTGACATGTACTGAGTTTGGAGATCCTTGAGACTAAAAAATATGCCAGTAGGTTTCTATAATTTAAAATTCTCTAATTTTATTTATTTATTTATTTATTTATTTGTTTGTTTGTTTGTTTGTTTGTTTGTTTGAAGAGTGGTAAAATAAAAGTCTTCTTTTTTATCCTTTCTATATGTGTATTGACTTTTCTATTTGATTTTTTAAATAATTGTGCATGTATATATATAAGACATATATATATATATATATATATATATATATAATAACAACATTGTCCATATAAAAAAATGGGCATAACAAATGCTGGCATGGATGTGGAAAGAATGGAACACTCTTACACTGCTGGTGGGAATACAAATTGGTCCAGCCACTATGCAAAACTGTGTGGAAAACCCTCAAATACTGAAAATGGAGCTACCACTTGATCCAGCAATCCCACTTCTAGAAATTTATCCAAAAGTTACAAAATCTCTAATTTAAAAAGACAACTGTACCTGGATGACTATTTCAGTGCTATTTACAATAGCCAGGATATGGAAGCAACCCAGATGCCCCCAAATAGATGAATGGTACAAAAAACTGGTATATGTGTATGATGGACTATTTATCAATCAAAAAAGACTAGCTTGTGTCATTCGCATAATTCGCATAATGTTAGCGGAAATAAGCCAGAAAGAAAAAAAAGAAATATTGGATGGTCTCACTTATATGAGGGATATAGGGGTAACAAAGAAACAAATGGACAAGAAGAATTTGAAACAAGAATAATTTAAAACCGTCAACAGATATGAAGCATGGAGCAAGAGATGGGGTGAAGGGAAAAGGAGGGATGCACACAAGAGATTAAAATGGTCCATAGGTGCTAAGGCGGTAGGAGAACATTCTCTAATTTAAAAAGGCATTGCATGACCATTCTAAAGAAACTGGAAAGTCATATAAAAAAAAAGCAAAACAACAGAATACATGCATTTTCCTTTACCCCAGCTTTGAACCCAACTGATTCCTGAGCTGTGACCCCTTGACAAGCAATTTTCCACCTCTCCCTCTTCCCCCCTTTTCTCTTCTATCACATTATCTGTGTGCCTCCTTCTATAATTGATTAAACTTTGTAATCAGAAAAGGTACTGCCTGCATTTTCAGTCATATTTTTAATGACTAAACTCATCTTTTAAATAAATCTAGTCTAAAAGTTCCTATTATTAGATTTAGCCTGCTCATATTTTCTTTGAAATTTCAATTCTTAATTATTATTATTATATTTTGCTTCTCATTATCTTATTCATTTCAAATATTTCCATCTACTAGCACCATTTTCACATTTCTAGGGATCATTGATAAGTGGATGTTTATTGAATTATTGTTAATGACAATTATAGTAACAATGATAACTAGAAATATATATATATATATATTTTCAGTGTCTCTTATAACATTGATAGAACATCTGTTGTTTTAACCTAATTTATAGTCAGTTGAGATGGTCCCTGGTTTAGGCATTGTGAGTACAAGAAATAGCTAAAAATCTATGACCCAAACATTGTAAGCTATGTGCCAGGTATACAATCGGGGATATTAGATGCTGTTTTAAGAAAAGGAACATTAAATCAACTGACTCAAGTCAGACTTCTTTGTAAAAATGCACCCATATCTTTTAATCATTATGAATTCAGCAATCCAAACTGCTCTTATGTTTGAATAGAAGATTGCTTGAGCAATGATCCTCTGAAAACTGGCCTTTCCATTACCTGGAATTGATGGCCATTTCCTCGGTTAATGTCCTGTATTTTCTGGACCGAGGCAAAAGTCATTTGTCCTCTTACTCACCAATCATTAACTGGAGTAATGATGGATATTTGGAAGGCATCATTGCTGCCATGACAATAATTGGCAATTTTATGAGTTGTTTTGCTTTCTTTTTCTTCTAGATTGTTTACTTTAGGCTACTAATAAAGTGATGATTTGGAAGCATTGTTTGTTTTGAGCTCCATAATTATCAAATGCTTGATATTAAGAAAGAAGCATAAAAATGCATGTATTTAAGATTTTATGGATAGCAAGTGAAGAAGAAAGTAGGGAATCTAGAGTCACTGAATCTGGGAGGTGATAATTCCTGATCTTTGTGAATTCCAAGAATGTCTGAGATGATATTAAAGTCTAACACAAATATGGAATTTTATCTCTAGCAGATTCTTGTGTAAGAGGTAGTTGCCTAACTACATTCTAAGATGTGTGCATGAGATTGTTTTTGTAGGTAGCCAGATTGTAACCCATAACTTGGGAATAGCAGAAATCATAAATAATTTAAATAGTTCCTTATGTTTTAGTTATTTAAAAATTCCAAAGAGATAAAAAGAAGTCAGTTTCTTATATATAACTGTTCTTCTAAACAAGCCCTCAAACAAATGTCTAATAGTACTGGTGATGATTTCCATTGTGGGCATATCCTCTTTCTGAATTTAATTTTAGGTTGACTTCAGTTTTTCTTACATCTCATTTTCCTCTTTGACCTATTCAAATTATGCCTGGTGTAGACTTTGGGGGAAGTGAGGAATAAATTACCAGCACTTGATTCAAAATTATTGTTTAAATGTTCTTCCTTTTTATTTTCCTCATAAAATTATTGACTTTGTGATGGATAAGGTTCTTGGGCCAAAATTTAAGTTTGAAGTTGATCCTAGTGACTCAACATTCTATGACTATTTTCTCTCCACCAGAGAGACCATGTGGTGATTATGAGAAAATTGGTTTGAGTAATAGTTGTTTTCAATGGCTATGAAACAGACTGATGATAGTTTTTGCTGATGATATAATATATACCACAGTGTTTTAAATGCAATCACTTTTATTTTTTATCCAATTAAAGGTAAACTTTATTACTATATATTTGAGGAAGAAACAAAAGTGAAAGTTATTTTATTATTTACTTATAGTTTAGATCTTGGTCAACTCATTGCTTTGATATTTGCTTTCTTAGTGAACTTAATCAAATTATTTCTCCAGCTTTGTTTTTGTTTTTTTTGTTTGTTTGTTTGTTTGTTTTTTGCTAAAGAAGAAATAGAATATATATCTCAGCATTTCCATAGGCTTGAAAAGAAATAATACATCTAAAGCACACATAATAATAACTAGGGCATGTGACCATTACTTAAAATCACACAACTAGCTAGGTTCCAGGAATGGACTACAAATGTAAACTCATTTTAATGGAGAACTCATTGATTCTTCTTAGAAGCTCTAACACAAAATTTAGACATAGTGCACCCTTAGTATCCAGAGATATTAGGAGGCATTTAAATCCACAGGGATGTTCAATAGTTGATGAATTAAATGTAATAATAGCTAGATTATGTGATCAGTGAAGGTAAATTTGCTTATATAAATAATTCTTTCTATATTATTCTGCTTTTGATGGGATTAACATTTCCCTTTTAGATAATGAAACAATATCTTTTAATTTTGTTATGTTGTTGATATACCTAATATGGTACTAGGATATTAAGTCCTCACTAAATCGTGGTCATCGATATCTTTGTACAGTGTTTCTCTGGACTACAGAAACTTCATATGTAGGGAATTATGTAAGAGACCTGGATTGCTTACTTGTGAACATGATCCTTTATTGAATCCAAGAACTTGAATTTGGAAGAATTCTATCATTCTTAGGATTGTTACAGTTTTCTGTGCACAATCTATCTGTACAAATAATGTGGCTAATGCTGAACTACTGCTTTCTTTCTGAGAGTCTGAGGATTTGGCACATAACAGGCAGAGGGTGTCTAAGTGATTAACTTCCGATAAAAACCCTGGAAACTGAGATACTAATGCACTTCAATGAGGGACAGTATTTCACATGCATTGTCACAATTCATTGTAGAGCAATTAAACACATACTATGTGAATCCATCAGCAAAGAACTCTGGGAAGCTGTATCTCATGCTGTCTGGACTACACCTTTTTTTTTTTTTTTTTCTTTTTTGCGATTTGTTCTTTGTATCATTTCATTGATCTAAATAGTAATCACAAATATAATTATATTTTGTGTCTTATTATTCCACTCTGATCATAGGGATGAGTTTGGTGACACTGAACAGAGGGTTAAGGGGTCACAATTCTCCTTAAGTCTTCTCACCCACAGCAACCCTGGGCAGTGCATTTGATAAATAATGATAAGCCTAGGGCATAGAAAGGAAGGTTAGGTTTGAAACAGTATGAGGTGGATTAGAGTGGGGTGTGTGACAATAAAAAGACAAAGGGCATACATTGCAAGTTGGAAAGGACAAATGATGACAGGGAGAAAAATCAAGCTACTGGTATCTTTGAATGATTACATAATTATTTCTTCTCCCTTCTACTTTTCAGAGATTGAGTTAAATGAGAAATAAGAAAGACAGAATGTGGAAGTCAGACTGTTCTCTTTATTATTTATAAAGACTGCATTGGCAAGCATAACTTTTTAAATTATTATATTATTTATTTTGCTTTACATCATTATCTACCCTGGGGTTCTCCCACCACCTTATCACCCATGAACCATCATCTTAGTCTTTTATACTCTACCCCAGTTTCTCCCCCTCCCCTTCTCATGCTCTATGCTTCAATTTTGCTAAACAACAGTTTTAAATTTGTCTTCTCTGTTAGATTGTTTTCCCTTTGTGACTCATGTAAGTGAGACTATCTAGTATTTCTTTTTTTTTTTTCCTTTTTGAAGTACCAAGATGTTTATCAGTAGGCACAATGTAGTTCTAGAACGTATCTCAGTAACTGTTGTTCACTGAGTGGTGGCAGTCTCCCTGGCCGTAGCTGTTTTATGATGATTCTTCCTTTTATCAGTTGATTCCAATGACAGTGGACATTTAGAGTTCAGAAACTAGCAACAATAGTAGGAACTTCCCAATTCATAAATGGCATCCTGATTATTGAGATTCAGAAATGTACTTGGACTCCAGATCCTGTATTCTATCTTTACAAATAATTGATTAAGCATAAGCTAGTTTATTTTTCTACCTTTCTGCAACACATTAATGCCTGCACCAATTCATTTCTGCTTAAAATAGCTAATATGGGTTCTATTTGGGGGGCAGCTGAGCTGTTCTGACTCATTCCTACTAGAGCTGTCTTTAATATACTATTTGACTTTTATGTGCATTGATGTAAACAAAATATAAACTCTCTTCAAGCCACTCACAGATCAGAAAAAAAAAAATGATAGCTAATATTTACTCATCATTTGCCATGTGACAGGCATCTAAGAAATTTTTCAGCACCATGATGTTTTTAATGTTAGCAATCACTAAGGTATTAGGGATGACTGAATCCTTATTCTCAGAAAATTGAGTTTTAGAGATATCACACAGTTTCTAAGTTGATAAAACTTGTAAACATTCCAGATAGTGTTTGAAATAAAGTGATCTGGCATAGCAATTACAGCACTGGAAAATAGTTATTAACATATGCTACATTAATTGAAATTCTGATAACATGATGGAGAATTACAATATATTGGTTAATGTATAACGAAGTTGGAAGGTCAGTTGAAACCTTTGGGTATATGATGGGTGCCAGCGAAAATGCTGGGTGGTATTGGAGTTTGGGAGGGGGTACGAGTAATGGTAGAATTATTATTGCATTTTTCAAAAATCACTCTGATTGCTGTGTGTAAATGATTTGAACAGTGAGCAAGCCCAGATGTTCAGAGACCAGTTAGTTGGACTCTACATGCATAAAACTAGGATGGCTGTGGGATCAGCTTGGCACTGATCTCTGGTAATGAGCTGGGAATGGAAAATTAAGAGATGATAATGATGAATATAATCATTGGATTAATTAGATTAATGTAACATAAATGAAAGGGAAAAACTACTGAAAGGTGATGTCCAGATTTTTTATTTTACAAAATAAATACACATTGATGCTGTGGATTACAGTTTAGAAAAAAACAGTTGTGGCTATCCAATCAAAGCATTGAAAGATTAGATTTGTACTCAGTATTTTGTGACCAATCTCCTTGCCTCAGAAATTACCACACATAAAAAAATAGCATTGTGCATTTCACAATTGAGCAAAAGACTGGTCTCTATTTCCCTGGAGTCTTATTAATTATGTTTGACCTTATTCCATATATCATCCATAATCAAAATTTAGGAGTAATCTTAAAACTATTTTAATAACAACTTATAAAGTTATTTTGATGGGATTAAAATTAGAAAATTCTAAGTGCTTTGAATGACCTTTTGTCTGACCACAATATCAACAGACATATAAGAAAACATCAAGAAAAATTTTAACTCCCAATTATGCTTTATAGCTGCTCTTATTTTTAAACTAGATATTTCAGATCATTAACAAGTCAATTATAATAAAGCTGACTGTATTATAATTTAAATTAAGACAGTACACTATATAAAAAAAAACAGTCTAGAAACTTTCAAAAATTAAAGTTCTGCAGCATTTTATACAATGTTTTACATTATTTTCCCAGCAGTAGGTCTCATGATTTAATAGTGTTTGTTTATTGGATGAACAGCTTTTATTTGGTAATGGCAGCATACTTTTACTGTTTTATTATCAAATAATACTTTTGTGCCCAACAGCATGTTAATGAACACAATGATTCTTTTTTCATTCTTATACTATAGTAATATAATTTCAGTCAAAGCAAATAACCTTGATATCTGATTTAGTGAATACAGCCTTATTATGGAGCCACAGTTCTTTAAATTGCTGAAAATCAGGCATAAGACCTCTGTGTGAGTGTATGGTTCATTTTAACTTATTGAAAAGTAAAATTGATTTTTTAACTCCCTTACTGGGGAACTTGGGCTTTGACATATAAAGATTCAGAAAATGTTGATTTGGAGGAAAATGGATCTTTCAACTTAAATAGCAGAGAATTTTTCATTTGAAAAGTGGTAGGGAAAAATAAGATTTTGAATATCATTTGTTGTGTCTTGAAAATTTCTTCTGAAAAAAAGATTCCCTTTCCTCCAAGATGCTTTGAAAATAATGAGTCAGGAATTCAACTCTCTGTTGAGATGGTCAGTTGTCTAACTTGTCCTCTTCAATACATGTCTACTCCATTCTGTATCTGCTACCATTCGGTTACTCAGTGTAAATGCCAGAACCCGGGAGTCAGTCTTTCAAGTCCAGGTTTTACTAATTAGCATTTGTTCCCTTGCTCACCTGGAAACACTGTTGGACCTTGAAACACTCTGCCACTGGAGTATTACAGGAGTGGCTGTCAACATGAGGGTCACTGTGTGTTAGGCACACAGGAGGCATGTTGTCTTGTACTGCCTGGTTTGATCTTCCCAACAGCATTTGGTGATAAATTACATTACTATGTTGTGCAGCCATCCCATGCTGGGTGGATTGGTGGATTTGGGCCAACAGGAAAAAAATCTTAGACGCTACAAATTAATTTCGAAATATTTTCCCTAAGTCAAGTATCAGCTTTCCAGTGACTTTGTCAATCTATTGATAATGTTTTTAATTAAAATTACCCAAACAACACCTCTTTAATAGTTACGTAAAAATATATATACACATGCATGCATACACACATATGTATGCACACATGCATGTGTATATATGAACACATATAGATGTATGCATATACATACATGTGCATATATGTGCACATTGGCTGTGATGAGTGCTGTATTTTCTGGAAAGTGATTTCATTTCACTCCATCCATATGCCCATAAACCTTACTTCATACAAATATTAAGAACAAAAGGCTATGAAATCATAGGTTTATGAATGAATTTTAAATATTCTGGGGACAAAATGAGCACAAAGATGAAAGTGACTCAAGATCACACAATGTACTACTGGCCAACTTGGGCATAGAATTGTTAAAGAAGTCTGGTGAGATGACTATTAGATAAGTATAGTTATCAATATTTCTTGAACCCTGGGAGCTAGAGAGTTACTGTAAAAGTTTTGTGACTCATAGACCACTAAATATGTATTTTTAGACAAAGCTACATCCTCATATAAATATATTGCTGCTTCTTAAATGCTTATGAACATGTTATATTTTTAAAATTTCAAAATGTTACTATATTCAGTATTTTATCTAAAATAAGATTGCTAATTAAAGATGCATTATTATTTTTTGTACCTCTAGGAAAAGAAAATTGCTGTTATTTATAATTTTATGACACCATTGATTGAAAGATGCTTACTAATTTCAGGAATATTAAATGCAAAAAAGTAAAGTCAATTTCCTTTTAATTAAAATACTGGACCTTCACAAATATATGTGAAATTATAAAGCATTGTCAATAATTGCAAACTCTTAATAGAATCATATATATATATTATACCATATATGGTACTATATATGGTATATATAATACTAGGTTTTCAAAGCCTAGATTTCAATTTTAAAGCACATCCAAGTGCACCTGCATACATTTGGAGAATTCAACACCACAACATCCTATCCCATATAGGATACTGTAACTCTAGCTATTTTAAGTAGCCATTTCATTAGTCACTCACCCCCCTTTTTCTCAAATTGTACTGATTTACCAATCATTTATATAACTATGCAATTTCTATGGAAAATTGTATAAAGTTTCCTCAAAAAGAAAAATGAAAATACCTTATGATTTAGGAATACCATTGCTAGGTGCTCACCAAAAGAAAATTAAACTCTAACATGACAAGTTCTATGCAGTTCTATGTCCATAGCCACTTTATTCTTGATAACCAAGACATAGAACCAACATAAATAAACTCAATTTTAACATGGATGAAAGGAATATTTTGTCTGTTATTTTCCTGTATTATATGTTTAATACATGTTGTGCTGTCCGTAGTCTTTTTTATCTACACAAAACTTGGAACTACTTGATAACTTGATACTCTATTGATTGGTAGGACTTATCTCCCTGTTTTTGATAAACTAATCTCACCAGGCTGTGGTGATTATCTGAGCAAGGGTCTATAAATTTCTCAAATGACTGTCTGACACACAGCAACTAATCCATGTGAACTCTTACTATTAACACCACCATGACTGTTCCCACTTTTGCACATTCTTGAAGGAAGATAAACTGCTATGAAAAAGGCAAAGATGAACTGAGGAGTCTAAATATTTTTACAAGGTCCTTGACCATTCATTTACATGATTAAGTTTAAGAGTCTGGGATGAAGAGGATGGACCATTTACTTTTTTCCACCTCCACATATTTACTGGTGTTCAAGAGCAGCTGAAATCTGTGAATGGAGTGTCATTCTCATCCTTGAGCATTGAATGAACACTTTGATTTATTTCTGTGTATATGCAAATGCACACCTTTGGATTTCAGCAATGTGAAAGTCGCTATTTACTAAGTTGGTGAAATAAGTCTAATTTACACATGCAAGTAAGTTGCCTGAGTTGATCTTGGGTAATATTGATATATTATCTTCTAATCACATCAGGTTATGCTAAGCACTGTCAAGTGGGATTCTAGCCTCTCAACATTTTCTTTCTCTTAAATTAGTATTAAAACAGAGGGTAAATTTGTTTTCACATTTAGGCTAAAAATCAAGAGAAAACTTGATTTGGATTGTGTAACATTTAAATGGAAGAGGGCCAGAAGTATCAACAGCAGAAATAAAACAGTGACATTTAAGGATTTATATTTGCCAGGCAATGTGTCTAACATTAATATATAGTACCTTTCATTTTGGAACAACTTCAAGAGACAAGAACTATTTATGTCTCCAAGACACAGCCGAGGGTACAGGCTAAAAGAGGTTAAGTAATTTGCTCAAACTCACACAGCTGGTTAGTAGGTAGAGTCAGTATTTGCAATCATATGCCTCTTACTCAAAAGTTACTTTTCTTAGTTACTACATTAGATGATTTTTGTTTAGGGTTCGCATTTGATTCTCTTTGCAGCTGCTGGTTCTGATCTGATGTTTCTTTGCTTGAGACAGTCTCTCAGTAATTTTTTTCCTTGATAGCCCCCAGGGTCCCTATAAGCATTAGCTCATATTCATTTCTGTTTTCTCTGTTGAGAGTCATTACTTAATAAATATCAGTGAATATACAATGAATTGTGTTGCATTCTTGAGAGGTGGGTCCAAAGACATGGAGGAGACAGAGGAGTATAAAATCAAACATCAAAGTACACATAGGAGTAAGATTTCTTGCGAATTTAGATAATTCTCTACAGAATGAAGTGTGCATTTTATTTTCTCAAATTTCCCACACATTACACACACACTATCACTCTTCCAGAGTCAGAGAGTTCATCAACTCTGTCACCATCTTGTTACAGCAGCCCACAAAGAAAAATATTTCAGGGTCTCCCAATCTCCAACAAGGCAACACATATGTACAATCCTAATTCTTAAAGATGTTTAGTGAATTGACCACTAACTAAAAAGTTCTCAGTATTTTGTGACTCCTTGGAGCTACAGAGTAATTGCAAATCTTTTGTGACTTAGATACCGCCAAATATTTACCTGTACAGAGACTAAATTGTGTCCTATCCATAAATATATTGCTGCTACTAAAGTACTTACGAACAGATTATTTTTGGCTTCAAAATGTAACTTAATACTCCTTTTCACTGCAAGTCTTGAATTGTCAAATCAAAATGCATTGATGCAGATATTCTGTCTTTCTAGGATAAGAAAAGCACTACCAATTATAATTTTCTGATACTACAGATCAAAAGATTTTCTCTAATCATCTCTGCTTTAATATGGTCAGGGGCCAGAAATTCTGTGACTCTCAGGTGATACTTGCTACCCATATTACCTGTCATGCAGGGCTTGGGACACCTGAGGGGTAATTATTTCTTGTTAAGGAGGTTACACATTGATCAAAACCTCTCTCCTTTTTTTCATCATGGTGGGTTGTTGGATAAATCAAAGATGTGAGTAGAGAGGGTGCATCCTTATCCTGACTATCGTTTTAGATGATTCTGAGCATGTCCCCACTTGTAGTGTGTGTGAACACTACTGTCCTAGTCAGGCTGATGCATGTGTATCTATTGATAAAATCAGTGAAATGTTGGTGTTCTGTGTTGTGTTCTTAATTTATTTTACACCAGTAAACTTAGCTTTTGATAAGAAAGCTGCTACTGGTCATATTTCTCAGAACAAATGATGCCCTACTTGCCTGCTGGTAGATAGGTAAATTATATTTGGCAACATTCCTTAAAACCTTTCTCTTCCTCCTATTTTGGCAATTATTGGTCAAACAAAAAAAGTAACTGGTGGGTTCTGATTAAATAGCACTTTGTTGTTTGACTCTCTTTGTTAGATTTGGTGAAACCTTCTAGATTTTCTTCAGGGATTGATGAATAGCTATGATGCTCAAAATTCACTCAGAGATAGTTTTTTGTAAATATAGCGTAGCCTGGTGAAAAACCTGTATTTTGAATCAGTAGACTAGTGAAACTCCTCTCTTGTGTTTTGTTCCTTTATGGTGCTCTGAGGCATGAGGTGTGGGCATTTCATATTCTAAAGGGAAAACATATAATTTAGCAGCCAAACCACTCATTGTGAAAGGGATTTTATCTTTTGTTCAAATGTATTATCACTATAGTAAACACCTAACCTAGCTATTTTTTTGAGACCTCTGGTTCAAGGAGAAAACTTAATGGGTGTTGGGGGCGGAGGAATTCAGCATTAGGTCTGAGGGAAAGCAAAAATGGGGAAAAAACCATATCAGAATAGGAGACTCAAGGAAGAAAAAGAGAGTACTGCACAGGATTAGTAGGGAGGGGGTACATAAAGCAGCAGGTAGCACACATGCTTCAGAGCAGATTCACCTACATTGAGTGGAGTTCTGTGTGACTTGCTAGTTATGTGACCTTAAACAAATTATTTAATTGTGTTTCCCTCCTAACAATGTGGTAGTGATGGCCCCTGTTTGTTTTTCCTGTCATTGTGAGAATTCAGTGGCATTTTGTGTAGAGCATTTACCTCAGCACCTGTCGTAAAGTCACTATTCAGCAAGCAGGAACCCTTTAAAGATTTTATTCTTTCTAGGTGGAAAAAAAATACAAATACTGCAGCTTTAGCTGAGAGTGGTGGCTTGCCAGACATTACTGTTTTTATGATAGTGCAGGGTCCACAGTACCCAATGCTGCTAATCTCTGATCTAGCCTCTAAATTTGTGTTAATGCTATTCCAACAGTATATTAGAAGTTAAGCAGGAGAAGGATCTGACCCAGTGGTCAACATCTGCTTGTGCCATTCCTCTGAGATGATTCTTCATCTCAGCTGATTCCATTGTATGTATTTATCCGAGCTCATGCAGTTCTTTGACATTTCATTCTTCATGGACTTCCTAGGAGCTGATTTAAGGTGCATGCATCAATCAGAGTCTAATCAAGCTCAAAGCCAGCTGCTTCTCAGGGGATGACACAAGTCACCATTGAGACCAGTTCAATCAAGGTGGCCCTTGGGTTCAGAACCCCCCACCTGAAATAAATCTGGAAAGTGCCATTGAAATTCAATGAGCACTGATGAAGTAGCCACCCACAGGGAAACCCTGACCGTACAGTATAAATACATCTTTCCCAAAGCAGTCATAAATAACACTGTGGTTTTTATGCATAATTAATACTGAGTAGTAGCTAGTAGCTTGGGTGAATTATAATGACACCTTCTAAGGCAACTTTTGTATACTTTAGCTTCAGATAAAGGGATGTAAAATTTTAAGCATAGATACTACAGTGTATATATATATATATATATATATATATATACATATGTATATATATATATATAAATATATATATATACATATATATATAAATGCTTACATTTTGTTTATTAGTTATTTTATTCTGTATAGGAATATCAAATGCAACTTCACTTCTTAGGAAACACTTTAGAAATTGTAATAGTTGAGAGTCCTCTGGCTTTCATCATTTTTAAGCAGAGATCTCCTTATGATAGTTAGATAACAAAATGAAACAAAACCAAGGTTGTTTTCTTTACTCCTGAGACCTGTTCAAAGAGTGGGTCATATTTGGTGGGCAGAAATGAACATGCCTTTGTAGTCAGGAGGTAAGCTTGATCTTACACATGCTGGTATACCATGAAGATTTTTTGGGTGCAGATTTTTTGCTTCATCCTTGTTAAAATTTCTTGTCTATATAAAATCTAAACAATCATATTTTATCTTTTATATTTTCATGGAGAGGTCTTATCTTTTATATTTTCATGGAGAGGTCTAACAGGTACATTAAAATAATACAGTTTAAGTGCAGGTTTTTTTTTTTTTTTCCATATGGGATTCTTCACATGTAGTCCAATTCAAAATTTTACTTGCTTGCTTTCTGTGATGCAATTGAATTAATGATACATTTGATATCTAATTATAATGTCCCATTAAGAAAAATTGATTGATAGACATAACTCAGATTATAATTGTGTCCTTTCTCTGACTTTCCAAATAAGCTGATTTGACACTTTCATTGCAGGAGACAAATAATACCTTCAAAAGTTTCAGAATACAACCA
Organism: Uropsilus gracilis; assembly: GCA_004024945.1. Taxonomy (NCBI): domain Eukaryota; kingdom Metazoa; phylum Chordata; class Mammalia; order Eulipotyphla; family Talpidae; genus Uropsilus; species Uropsilus gracilis. Next base: position 87,380 of record PVHY01003123.1, on the reverse strand, counting down.
TGCCCAATAGTGACTGGAGGAGTATTGCTTTATTATTGCCTTGTAGACTTCTGAAAAATGTGTTGTTAAAATAAAACAACTCAGTGCTTTGGAAGATAGCAAATTTCTCCCTAGATGAATAGCTAAATTTTAGATGAATTTGGCAACTGGGAAAAAATAAATTAACACAAATATCTGACAATAACTTCTAAATGAAAGTGATTTCTCTAACCCAAACTTTAAATAAGCAGAAAATTAAGTGGTTTATACCAGAGACATAATTATAAATGGTGATAATTTCCTTGAAATCTTGACAGTAAGGATTGTAATAAAACAATGCTATGCATTGTTTGCGTGGACATTTCTACCCCATATCTATCATATGATAGTTGGGTAGACTTGCACTTACTATATATATCTTCTTTAGTTTATCCACAATGAGGACAAAAATAAGAATAATGAGAAATGAAATATGTCCCTTTGAGAATACTTTGGAAAGGCTTCTTATAATCGCTGCAGAATAGCTTTTATATACATTAACTCACCTTTAGACTCCTGGAATCTTTCTGCATGTGGCGTTAACAAAAAGGGAATTTGTAGTTGCAAACTCTGGGCTTTACAGGTCATCATGACTCCCGTTGTGACTCTCACTATGGTCATTTTCAGGATGGTGATGAGAACCAGGTCCATATCTTGAGAGGAAGTTGGTATGAAACCATTTCTATGTGTGGAAGTTGAGCGCCCTTCTTATTAAGAACTGTAGAGTTTGGGGAAGAGATGGAGATTGCTTTCATCTGGTGCACTAGGTATGAGCTCTCTAATTACCCTTGTTCAATTTAAGAACAACTTGCTGAAAGAGACCTATCTTTTTGAATCTGCAATCCATATATTGCAATCTATCTTTTTGTCCTTGTGTTTCACAAAAGTCACTGAGATAAAGAATTTTTTATATAGAAGGTATTCCTGAAAACTTCAGATGTTTGTTAGATAACCCAAAATATATTGAACAGAACTGAATTTGAAGCTTGAATTCGGTAAAATTTAATTAGATTTAGACCTAAGATTAAATATGGCAGTTATAAAAATCTAAATGTTGTGTGTAGCTACAAGTTTGAATAAAATTTGTATCACCTATGAGTGCAAAGACAGAAGTGAGTATGTCCAAGAGTATGTCTGTGTTTGAAGTTCAATATACAAAGGTGGGATGCTGAAATGCAACAGCAAGCATGTAGGAAAACCTGGAAGTATTCCTGAAGCGAAAAAGAGAATGTGATTCAAGAAGATAATGTTGAGTTATGGTGGAGAACTGTGGGTACTTTGGTAGTGGGTTTGATGGGGGAACATATACCTGAAGGGTATGTATCTATGTCTCTAGATCATATATAGCACTGTGCACTGATGCTACCTCAATTAACAAACAAGAGAAGTTGAATGACAGATGGATTTAGAAGATGCCTAGAGGTTATATAAGATGATGGCTAAGGTTCAACCATTAAGAAGGTAAGCCAGTGACCTTAACAGGGGCAGAGTTGGTGGTTACAACAGAACTGAATAGAGTTCATTCAAGAGAGAATGTAAGGGAAACACTACACGCACAGTCAATACCTATAGATAAATTTTTCCCTGTGACAGTACTTTGCAGTGTTGTTACTTTCAGTAGATTTAAGTAAAATAAAGCTCTAAAAAAGGCAAAAGTGGGAGTAATGTGTGGTCCATCACAGAGGCTCATTAAGGTTTGGCTGCTGTTATTATGTAGGAAACGGTATATATTATTTATGCACATTCTGGTAAATGTATGGCAATCATATTTTCATATTGGAAATTGGAGTTGTTGAAAATATCTTGAAGAAACTTATGAGAACCAGGGCAATTTCCTCTTCAGCCTCACTGCTTGTATTGATTGTCTCAAGGAGGAAATGGAGAGAGAACAACCTGGGACAGAGTGACTCTTGAGCCTAAACACCTCTGCAAACTGGCTTCCCCTTGGTTTCATTGAAAATTGATGATGTTGGGAGGAATTGGTGGAGGCTGGTGCTGGAGCACTCAGCATAATTCTCTTGTCCAAGGCCACACTTGGATTTCCAGGACTATTGATGTCCATTTCAGGAATTGGCTTTCATTATGTCTTTTTTGTTTGCTGCTTTAATTTGTAGACATCCATGCTTGAAATAAGCTTAACCTGCTAGGTAGTGAACTTGAAGTCATGCTCCTCCATAATGAAGGTCATTGCTGATGGACAAGCAGAGAGTTAGTTGTTAAATTGCAGAGTTTTCAAGGACTTTCTATGAACTCCAGCTGTAATTCCAAACTGGTATTTCAGTAAGTCAGAAAGGACTTAAAATGGCCTATTTCCCCTGTTCTTTCTGGCAATTTGCCCTAAGTGCTGATTATTTTGTCAAGCCTTTAGAACTCAATGCTCTGACTATAATATCTGCAGCCTCTGATGGACTGTGGTAAGGGCAGTAAGTGTTGGAAATGAAATGTCTTGTTTATTTAAGAAAAGAGTTGAAAGTGAGATGGGGTTTGCTCTGCTTTGGGGAAGACTGGGTAAATGCCTGCCAGAGGTAATTGAATTCTTTTAATATGGAAAATCAAGGGCAGACAAGTCCTACATATATAGAATGACAAAACAAATTATTTCATTATAGAATGAAGAGAATGACTTAAAATAATATAATCTGTCTACATTTTATTCCAGAGTTTTAGGAAGGGTCATATATAAATTATAAATCTATTATCCTTTACCTCTGTGATTAGTAAATGTATTGAACTTCTAGATAGGAGACTTTAGTTATTAGCATTCTTGAATTTTTGTTTGTTTTTAAAATTTAAATACTACGTTTTAAGGAAATTGAACTGAGAGCAAAGAAAACCCTTGCTTTTTTTTTTTAATCTATGCTTATGAAAACTGATCTGAATTGGATATCTGAAGATACTCTGAACACTAATTTACTTCAAAGTTATGTCTGAAGTAGTGTTTTCAAAATAGGATCAAATCCAAGGAGAAGGTTGTTCATATACTCTATGAAATTTCATTACCAAAACAATTCAAGTTATCATAGGTCTCATTTATTATGAGCTTGTATGTTGGAGGCAGCACTGTTTAATTTCATTTAATAAGCATTCTAATGCTCAATACTTACTATGTGCTCAATATTTTATCAGATAGTTACAGAGAAAGAATGAGGCAGAGAGGGAAAGACTGATAGAATCATAAATAAGTACGATAGAATCTTTTATTTTTACTAAAAGATGTAAAAACTAACAATCTATTTGTGGACAGCTAAATCATATTCAGCATAGAGCTAACCATCAATAATTCTGCATCAGAGAACTCAATAAAAATAATAACAGTCCTAATCAGAATTACTAGACTGGTTAAAATATAGTTGATTTCTATTCTACCACTGCTGCAGAATTAATACAGGACTATGTTGAAAATGCCAGAAGGCGAAGTTGATTCATAGAATGGAATATAAGGATGAATTGAAGCTTTGCTGTTATAAAGACTAAGAAAAGTACACAAAGAAGAGCAGGAAGAATTGTACACTGAGTGCTTCTAATTCAGGGCATGTAGCGAAACTGAAAAAAGAGGAAGCATGAGAAATACACAGGCATCCTTAACACTATTTCCTCCACGCTTTGATAAACTCAATCGTGCCAGTTTACTACATGAAATATGAACCTGGCAGGAAAAGTCATCTATGAATCAACACCACTCTCCCTTATATTTTTATTATTTCTTATTCATCAAACACAAGTAGAATACTTTACATTTCAAAGACACATATTGCATCTGAACAGATGGTCTATAGGAATTTAGAGAAGGCTTAATAGGGAAGATGGATTCTATCCTGAGCCAGAAAGATGGCGTTTGAATAAATAGAATAGATTGATCTCATCTATTGAGGACTAGTGATATTCTTCAATACTATATTAAAGTAGTGTCAATATTCATGAGAAAGAATTCTGTTGCAACATGCTGAGTCTTCTTTGGCTGAATTGGTAAAGACATAAACTGGGTTAGGTAGTTAGAGCAACAGAGAATTATGAATCACTTTTGCTTTCCAGAACTTTATTCTTAGGGATATTGAGAAATTGTAGAGTTTAAAATCACACCCAGTTGAGTAGAAATCAGAGATTTGTTCATTTTAATTGTGTGATACCATTACCTTCCATTGTTCCCTTTCCTCACTTCCACTTTTCAATCCATCGTGAGTCTCATCAATTCTACCACCAAAACATACCCAGTCTTTACAAGCAAAACCATAGCTCAAGGTAACATCTGCCATTTATGATTCATATAATCAAGTCTTCCCAGATAATTCTCTACAGAGAACCAGAATAGTGTTTCTGTTCATATGATTCCCCTGCACTTATTCCTATATTGACTATTACTAGGATACACACATGCACCCCTCAAACTCCTTATCCTCTTACTTTTACTTCCAAAATTATTTACATTTTCTCTACTATGGTCACCTAGTCATCTTTCCACTACTCAAATTTATAAGATCAGTCTCTCTCTCTTCAGGGTCTTTCCCAAAATTCTCCTGAACTGGAACGTTCATTTCCAGCTCCTCAAACTTCAGCCTCTCTCCTCTCATGCATTGCTCTCTGCAGAGGAACTTACTCCCCACCACTCTGACCACAGCCCTTGATCACTTTGTAGCACCGATCCTAACTAGATTATCAGCTCATGAAGGGCAGATAATATTTAATGTGTTTACTTTTAAATACTCCCCCCTTAGAAAACAAAACTCAGCAATAATATCCATTAAATAATAAAGGTATCATTTCTCTCTTACAAAACGGTAACACAATGTCCACATTGCAGGAGTGCTGAGTTGAGGAGCCTGATAAATTTCCTGACACCCAGTACAGGGGCTGTTCATCAGTGATTAATTCTCTCTATCTGACCCTTTCTGTTTGGGAATGCATTCCACTTTAAATGGGTGCTATGGGTTGTATATTTGTTTCCTTGAGTGGCATAACAAATTACCACATGCTTGGGTGACCTAAAATAACAAATTTACTATCTCAGTGTTCTGGAGACTTGAAGTCTGAAATCAAGGTGCCAGCAGGTTAACGCTGCTTTCTGAAGGCTCTTCAATAGACTGCTTCCTTGCCTTTCCCAACCTTCTGGTGGTCTCCAGAACCAAGTTCACAGTACAGGGCAAGCAGTATGATGAATCTGCTTCCATCTTCTCCTGGCTGTGTCCCCTCTATGTATGTATGTGTCTGGTGACCTCTGTTTCTCCACTTACAAGAACACCTGTCACTGGATGATGGTGTAATATGTCTTAATGAGTTTCATACCACAAAACCATGGCCAATGTTGCATTCTTATGGATCAGTTGGCTATGCATCTTTTCTTCAAAACAGGCGTTCTCTGTTTAACTCAGTACTGTTTATGTATCAGTGTTTTGCAACTGGCACAATCTAGGTAGGTTCATCATTGGTTCTAACAGCTAAAAAGGAATGTCAGAGCCCTTTGTATTATCTTTACAGGATTTTTAAATAGTGAACAGAGGAAACAACCAGCAAAGAAATATACATATTTGTTTTCTCTTGATTTCCTCAGAATTTCTCCTGATCTCTCTCTCACCCTGGCTGACTCCATTCTTTTATCCTCTTTTCCTAGGTGCAGGTGTTCCTACACATGCATTCAAGGGAAGGGTACAATACCACAGGTGTTACTCAAAAGGGCTAATGGTAGAAGAGCATGAAAAACTCTGATAACTATTCTATTCCCGAATCATGTTACATAAATTCCTCAAGGACAAGAATTACTGCTTATCTCTGTATTCCTACAATACCCAACAAAAATTACATTTTTGAAATGCAATTTATTTATTTGTTTGCTTACTTACTTATTTTGAGTGGATAGAGACAGTTTTTGGTGGCAGTCAAGGAATGGAAGAATGTGCATCTGCATTAGAATTTTTAATGGGAATTTTTGTCATGTGAAGGAAAAATAGTAAGTCAAGAAAATCAATCCATCACATGGTAGTTTCCTTTCATCCTGTAAGAAAACTGCATCATCTAAAATTTAATTTCTATATCATATTCTTAAAGTACCAGGAGAACATATTAATTAGCAGAAAGTACCCTAAATCAAATCACTTTTGAAAATTAAAGTATAATTCTATGTTATTACTGAAAATACATTTACCTTGCTATTCTCCATCTTGATATTATTTTCATAAAAGTATAGAATTGTTGGTCTTGAAATAACATGTATAGCACTTGATAAACCTTTCTTTTCACTTAATACTTGCTCCCTCCACACACTGGCCCATTTTCCCTATCAGCTTCATTGTAGCTCTGATTTCTGACTAGAGTATAAATGTTTTAGCAGCAGGGATTTGTGTGTGTAAGTGTGTGAGTGTGTGTGTGTGTGTGTGTGTGTGTATTTTCCTGCACTTACCCCTGGCACCTCAAACATTAAGAGGCATAGGAAAGGCAGCTAGTATTTAACCCATTCCTGTTTTCCTCTCTTGTGGTTTTTCCTCTCCTTCTCTTCCATCCAACTTGCAGGTGAATGAACAAATCACAGACTACTATAATGCTGTGGAAAGTACAGCAGGGCACAAATATAAAAGTCAAAGGAGTGAAGGGAGTAGATCTGAGGTGAGATTTGAGTTGATTTTCACTAAGAAAGTTCTTGGTGAAAATGTGTGTGCGGGAGGGAGGTGGTTGCCTCATGGACTGATGGAGGATGAGGGGTGCTTTGCTGGAGTGTGGTGTGGTAAATACATATGAAGAGATATGATTCTGTACTTCTAGATCATATACAGTGTTCTAAACCAATGTTATCTCCATGAAGAAGTAATGTGGAAATAATTCCTCTCTGAATGTTCTTTCCTACTTGATAGGGAGCAAGTTTTGCAAAGTTCCTTTTTCTGTTTCGTACCTTCCCATGAAGTTGCCTGCTGAATGATTATCAATTTGAATTGAGTATGTTTCTTTGTAGAGACATGCCAAATCATTCACCTCAAAAATGTAAGAAATAATTAGCTTTTCTTTCTATTCCAAACAATGTCAGCATGTGAAAATGGTTAATGGAGAGATGGTCTGTCAAGTGCATAGGTATCTCAAAACAAAGGAGAATCAGAAGGTCTATTGGAACAGATTCTACTTAGAACTGTGATTCAACTCTGTTAGAAACTCATAATTGTTATCACATTTTTATATGATGACTCTTCTGATCTTAACTAATGAAGAGTTCCAGTCACACTAATGTATGACTCAATGAAGAGTGTAAATGACTTAGCGTGACAATTAAGTTCTGTAACTCCCTAACACTAGGATTATTAAAGCATTTCCCATTATAAAGACAAGCGGAATTATCATGTTGAAATAATTTTAGTTAAGCACACAGTATTCTTTTGACTAAAAGTCATTAACTTTGTGAGGATTTTAAAAACTGAAAATAGGAAAAACATAAAAATATCATGATGGAGAATGTTGGGACTTGGGTAGGCAGGGTATGAAGGTATACCTTTGTCGAGGTTTGAACCTATAGTTCTTAGAGCACATACAAAGAGCATGCTTTAAGGAAAAAAAAAAGAGAGACATACTGACTTCTTTCAAAATCACCTCAATGTGGACTTTTACTTACTTGAGTAACATAGTAATTTCCAGTTTAAAACCTCTGCAGTACTCTCTAATTGAGTATGGTTCACTCACTTTATGCTTATGTTAACAATATCACCACAAAATTAGCAGAAGTAAGAAGTAATACCACACATTGCAGCAGTTTCAGAAACATACATGAATTAACACACCTTTTTCTGACACAGAACTCCCTTAGTGTTTAACTGCATATTCTGCTTCAGGGGTTCATAAGGATACAAGCCAGATTTTAACTAGGTTTAGAGTGTCATCTGGCTTAGACTAGGGAAATATCCTTTTCTGAAATCATGTGCATACTGATAGTGTTTATGATCTAAATCATAGTCAGCAGAGCTGAGGACCTCAGTTAGCTGTCAGTTAGAGGGTGCCTAGGCAAACCAATCTCTCAGTCATGATTGCATGCTCCATCAAATTCAGCAAAGGACAGTGCTAGCAAATGGGCATTTCATACTGTGTAATTCAATTAGGGATGCAGCATCTCTTCACCTTTGTCACAATGTCCCAAGTCTTACACACATTTGAGGTAGGTGGGGTGTAACACAGGGATGCAAGTTTAAGAGGTAAGAGGAGCTGGGAGTCACATCACAGTCTTCTGTCACACTTGTCCATGAAATAAATCATAATTACCTCTCTTATGTCTCTGAATGCCAAGAAAAATAACATTTTTTTAAAATTTTCAGAGTGTTAGCTTTTCAATTCAAAAATGCATGTCTCCAGTGATTTCTAAATTTTCATTTTGTGGATTGGTAAAGATTGATTGAAAAAACAGGGGTAATAGAAATGGATAGTCTACCTAAGATTGTCAGATTTTATTTTAATAAACATATTCAGGAAAACATATTCAAGAGAACGATATATTTATTTTCAGAATATAGAGTGACTAAATACAAAACACACACATCTCAAGAAAAAGAACATTCTTTTTATTATATAATATTTTGTTTTGTTTTAGAAATCTAGATTTTTCCTCTTCACTATAGACCAATGAAGAGTTCGTTACTACCCCTCATCATCTCTCAGATTGGCATTTAGAAATCACTGTAGCATAAAAATGAGATTGTTTTCCTTTAATAACTTAAGATGTATATCATGCTTAACTCCTAAAGAAATTCACTAGATTTACAAGTTAAATATGGAGCAAAATGAAACTTTTAAATATGAAAGTGAACAGAGACCACTAAAGGAAACAGATGGGATAGTCGATATCAGATGCCAAGAAATGAGCAGAAAAGTAGGGCACTGAATTTGGCTCCAAGGTCTTCGGCCATCAGGTTTCCTAATGTAGCTGGTAGGCTGGGATAAGGGAAGAAGTGACTTAAATGAGGAGAGTTTATTTATTTCTTTTGATTCAATTCAATAAGAATTTAACTCATGAATTCGTTTATGAAAGGCTCTGATCTTCCAAGTGTTTTTCTAGAGTTTTGAAAGGTTTTCTAGAATTTTGAAAAAATCTTTAAAACATTTACAGAGGAATATATATTTCTTCAGATTTTCCTTATACTTCTTTATTTCCTGTTAGTTATTACAATCACTTTTATCTTTTAGTGTTAAGATTGGACACAAGGGAGAGAGTTGCCTGAAGTGCTTATAGTTAAATGTGGTTTTTATGATCTTACCCAAAACAAAGCAGAATTGAGAGTATATAAATAAAGATGCTAGAGAGAGAGTCATTAGTTTAAGTGATTATAATTTCTCTATCTCTATGATCTTTAATATTGTTTTTTAGTAAAAGACTTTACTCAGATGCAATTAATATATAGTAATCACACTTCTTTGTTCTTAATACACTGTATACTGGCACATTCTCTGCTATTGATCTAAAATGAAAATATGGAAGAAAAATTCAGCAATGGAGAGCCCAATGGCTTAGTGTGAGGGAGAAGAACAAGATGAGTTTGGACTAGGAGTAGTTAATCTAGGCAAGGAAGAGAGACAAGGGTAGCAAAAATTTTCAGAAAGGAAAACAAAGGGAGAACCACAGAATTATAATACCTCAAAGTTAGTCAGTAGAATAGAAAGATGAGGAGGATAAAATTCAGACACTTTCTGAACAGCTAGTTAGGAGAAGGTATTATAGTTTATAAAATAGTAAAAAGCAAAATAGTTCATTAACAAATAATTGAAATATATTTTGCTCCAAGATTTTAAAGAGCTAAGTTCTCACTAAATTCTTTAATAAACCGAATTCTTCATGGTAGAAATAATTGACTAAAGAATGTGCTTGCTAAAGTGATTAGAAGTTAGAGAAAAAAATGTAATTACCTCTGTTCCACATCTGCAGAAGGGGAAATCAAATTTGGTAAGGTTAGTAAAAATACATAAAGCACTTGACATTATGTTCATTATATATTTCTTTGTAGCTCAAATATTCAAGTAAATACACCTACCGATGGATGATTGTGTATACCCATCAAATCAGCAACATTTAGATATCAACTATACCAAGAGATCTTTATGCAGTGGGAAAATAAAGAACTTTTGGAACCTGGATATAGATTTTTTGTCAAAATGTCATGAAACCATGACTCCAAACTTCAGGATGCACAATATTATTATGTGGGAGGCTAGAGAGTACTTTTTATGAAAATAAGAATCTCAGAGATCTAAGCTCATTTGACCAGGAAAAGCAAACTCCCCAGGTATGTCTAATATGAAAGTTAGAGGATCCCAGACTGAGAAATACTGTCTTTCAGAAAATACAGTCTTACATTAATCTGGAGATAACACTTTGATTCCAGGTCTCCAGGTAAATAGGATCTCTAGAAATCATTTAAAGGGCCATCATTTGTTAAATGCCACTATACTTGATATTTGTCATGTGTTTATATGTCATTCAACCTCATTAGAACTATTTAAAAATCATAATAATAGATATAATTTACAGATGAGTACACTGAAGGTGAGAAAGTTTAAGGAAATAGCCTGTGGCCACAGAGCAGTAAACTGATATAAAGTGATTCAAAATTAGTTCTGACTGACTCCAAATACTGTGGTCTTTCTCTATTGTTATGCATATTAACTGCCAGTATCAGTGGATTTGTAATTAATATCAGAGAAGATAGTAAAAGTGAAACTGTAAAGTATCTTTTTCCCTCAAATCAATGAAATTTTTCTCTACATCCCATCTGAATTGCTAATCAAGGACTTATGTTGAATTCTGCTTTATTTAAGTAAAGATTTATTGAATGTCAACTATGCAATTAATGTTTGTGCAGACATTGGATAGACCAGTAAGGTAGATCATCTTCCTGGAACTTCACATAATGTAAGTCATGTGATTTTGTTCATGAAATCTACAATCCAGATCATTGGATCCCCTGTCTAAGCACTTTGGATACTATTCAAAGCTACATAAACATTATGCAAATGTCCAGGAGGGAGTTTTTTCCCTTCTTAGTAAATGAGATAGAAATTCTTTTACTGCTGTGTAGAATATTTGTCTTAAATATGCACACTTCTCCTTGGCTTCACTTCTTGTTTCAAACCACCATTACCTTGCCTGAATTAATACAATAACATCTTTAGCCATTCTCTCTTATTCTACTTTTGCCTCTTTCCAATCTGTTTCCTTCATAGCAGTATGTTGAGTTAACTAAGTTAACTTTTGAAGGTCTAAATATACCCTGGATGTGTTACTATCCTTTCAATGGATTCCAATGATCTTAACATAGACCTTATATTCTTTACCATTGCATCCTGAACCCAGGGTTAGGCTTAGCAAGCACCTGACTCTTCAGTTTTATTATAAATTCATCTCTCATCATGTATATTGGCATCTTTATTTATGAGTCAACAAACCAAGCCCTTTCATTTTCAGGAAAACAAGAGAAAGTCATTGACTGAGTTTAGAATATTCTTGCTACCTAGAGTTAAAGCCCAGTGAGAACAGTGAAGTATCCAGGGCATTTAGAATAACATCTAGAAAATATAAAAGATAACATAGAAGGAACTTGATTTTTGTGCATATATATATATATATATATATATATAATGAAGGAATGAAAGTTAAAGTTTTAAATCCCATCTATAAATCTTCACTCATCACAAAATTATACCATTAGATTTTTGAGGGATCAAATTCCAAAATTTCTACAGTACATACTAAACATTATATAGGGAGCACTAAACTTTTTCAAAAAGTACTATTGTCTTTTTCCCTTTTTCCTTTCCTTTTCTTTTTTTTAAATAGAAGTTTCATTGCATTATAACCTCATGCAACTTCTCAGGTGTTCATTGTTGAAAATAAACAGGTATAAATATTAAGTTCAATACTAAAAGATAATTCTATCTTTGAGAAAAATGTGAAAAAGAAAAAATGAAAGAGGAATTAAAATTTAACTAAAACCTTTAGATTGAAATATTTCCTTTTTATATGTTTCCAGCACTTTTATAGGTTGTACACATTGAAATGTGTTCACCTGCTCATTCATACCTTTACATGAGTACATTTCTTTCTTTCTTTTTTTAAATATTTATATCTTAGAAAAGATTTTGAAAGTCTTTATTCTGTTGCCAAGAATTTTTAGCATGAAATAGAAAAGTCATGACAGGGACAAAAATAAATCTAAGTACAAAGTTGAGAGGGGAATTTCTGTGGGGAAGATCTATTGATAAACTGCTTTGGGAGATCAGAAAGCAGGAAAAAAAAACTTGAGAGAACTGAGTGGGGTTAACTTTATGTCGACCTCAAAGGACAAAAGATTCAAAAAGCAAAGGTGAATGTATCCCAAGTTGAGCAACAACATAAGAAACTTATTCAAGGAAGGAAGCCTGGGCAAATTTGGTTTTTGGAACATTAATTTATGGGGAACAGTGAAATGTAGAAATAGATGATGAGTGGGTCTGATTATACAGGCCTAATTAACATTAAAAATCTATTTTAATTCCATGATTAATAAGGAATCATCAGAAATTATAAGCAAGAGGCAAAGTTACCACAGTCTGTCTGCAGGAGATGAACCTCAATAATCTTTCTAAATTAAAAAATATACTATATTTCTTTGATATATAGTCCACACACCATAAATTCGCCTGTTTTAATTTGTTCAGCATGGTAGTTTTAGTATACTCACAACCACTCCTGTTATCTAATTCTAGAACAATTTTATCACCCAAAAGTCACCCCATACTCATTAAGCAGTCACTTCCCACTGGCCTCAGCCCTGAAAAATTCGACTCACACTCTGTTTCTATGGACATTTTATAAACTGGAATTGTCTAATAGGTGCCCTTTTGTGGCAGTTTCTATCTTGTGATTGAGTATACCATTTTTAAAATTTATTCATGAAGTGTCATGTACCCAAAAGTCATTCCTTTCCATGGTTAATATCATTCCATTGTGTGAATAAACTACATTTTAATTATCTGTTCCTCAGTTGATGGACACTTGGGTCTCACTTTTCAGCTTTTCTGAGCAATGCAGTATTAATATTTATGCACATGTTTTGTGAAAACACATGCTTTCAATTTTCTTGGTTATATACACAGAAGTAACTTGTGGTCAATGCAAGGAAAAGGAAGGACCCCCCCACCTAAAATTCAGATCGAATGTCAAAACCAATTTTGTGACATGTCCCCAGATGCTATGACTTTTTTTTTTTTATAGTGATGCTTTCTGCAGAGAGCAGGACAGGTTTTCCTATTGGTTCAAAAATTGCTTAGGAGAGAAAGAAAAGAGATCTGTTCCAGACTTTTATCTGTTTGCATGCCTATTCTAGCCTATTCTAGTCCTAAATGCCATGATGTTTTTAGCAAGAATAGTGACTTTCATCTCCTTTCTTGTTTTGCCTTAAAACAGACAGTGCTTATTGTGGGTAGACTTAGAGGTACAGAGCATTCATAGTTTCTGGACAAGTTTCACTTCATGCTGTAGTCACACCCAAGTTTTGTGCTGTAGATTCTTTAGTTTCATCAAGTTGTTGTCATTGTCTGTTAAAAAAAAATAAAAGAAAAAGGATAATGTAAGCGTCCTTATAAAGCTGTGATGAAGATGGATGGGTTGTCCCTAACCCAAAACTTGGCATTCCAAGCACATGGATAAGCATTGCACTCACATGGTTATCATGATATGACAAATTCTTGTTGTATTAGCATGTTAAAGATCACTTATACTATTAAAACATTTAGAAAAAAGGACATTACCCATATGTATAGCCATTTCAGCTATCCATTCCAATAAAGCAGAACTAGTTTCTCTGCTCATTTTTTTTTTTTTTCTGTTGGTTTGCATTCTGGTCTTTAGATCTTAGAAGAAGAGAAGATAAAAACATAGATAGTTGTGTAAATGCTGTTTTATTCCAATGATAATGTGAAAAAGGTGATGTAGTATGAATTTCTGAGGATTGATAGTCTACCCCCTGGGAGAGGACATAATTGCCTGGAGTGGAAGACACTCACTATATGTTCTTTGACTCACCATCATCAAAGATTCACTTCTTGCTGAACTAGGAAAATACTTCCCAGATGGATCTGAACAGCCTCCAACATTTGGGCCTTCGCTCTGTTCAATAGACTTTGCTATCTAATCTGGACTTGGGAACCCTTAGGTCACTCGCTTATATAACTTTGGTTTCCCCAAAATTTATATAAATTAATTATTGACCTCTCATCCATTTCATATATACTTAACACATATATTTAGTTGATGTTGGTATAAATGGAAGAAATTTTTAACATGACAGATTAAAGGCATCATTGTCAACCAGGCCATCTGTCTCCATGGCCTGGATTACTTTATCCATTCTGTCTGATATGTAGCAATTAGCATTCCACTTACTTGCTTTAAAATGCCAGGGGGTTATAAATATTCCCATGGGAGTGAGACAGATTAGAGAAATGGAAATGGAAATGACAGGGAAGAGTGGATCTCTTGTGATGGTGCAAGGGCTTGCCATTTATTCATTTATAGAATATCTGTTTCCTCACCAGGGAAATGAAGGAAATCAAGTAGGAAAATGTGTTAGATTTCTTCGAACTCTAAGTTGTTTATGAAAATAATTAAGGAAACAAATCCTTTTTCTTATCAAAAAATTTAATAGTTCAATGACATAAGTATAAACAGTGACCAAGAAGAAGGCGTTTAGTGATGAGTAGTGATTTTCAAGAAATGCTCATTGAAGTGGATGACTGAGAGTATATGATGAAAGTTCAAGAAAAACAAATGTTAATGAACTGTGCAAAGGACTCAAGGACACACATTAAAGTAAAATGTATGGTAGTGTTTAGTTACTGAACCACTATATTGAAATGCCTCCATAGCTTCTCTAGTTAAAAGACAGTGAATATATCCAGAAGGAAATTGGGTTAATACAGCTACATTCAGCTCCACTAAATGATGTGAAGTTTATAGAAAGTGTAAATGTCTCTTGTGGATAAATTAATTTTAGTGGGAGCATCTTGGAGACAGTTTTACCTGTACCAATGTATTGTATAAAATTACATTCTAAGTAACTTGTTATGAAATTGGTAAATATTTACTTTACTCTACTCTGAAATCTTGAAGTCTATAAAACAACATTTAATGCTTTATTAATATGATATGGTTTGGTTCTGTGTATTGTCACCATTTACATTTGTAAGTTCCCTTGTGACAGTTAAAAACTCAGTTTATGCTGTTGTTCTCCTGGGGTCTCACTCTGGTCTGATCAAAGTGACATCACTCCATAAATATTACTGATTTTTCTTGCACTATATTAGAGTCAACAGATACAATGGGCATTTGAGGAAAGACTATTTTAAACATGATTATTTCCTGAATTTTCTCTCCATAGAACACCTCACCCAGGAGACATGGGTTTAGTTTATAAGGGAGATAGTCCAACATTCTTCCCAACAATACCTTGTTTACTTATTTGATGTACTCATATTTCTCTTTCCATACTGTGACAAGTGAAAAACTTTCCTTCCATTTTTTATCTTGTGGCTAGAACACAGCCATTCCCTTATACATTAATACAAATGATAGTCAGTAGCATTATTCATCTAACTCAAATTTTCCAAGGGATATTTGATGCTCACAACTTAACTTTTGAAATCTCACCCAAATGAAAAATGGCAGTTTGTAGATTATCAAAATTCAGGAGTCTGCTTCTTCTATTGTAATTACAGTGTGTTTATATGAAAATGGAGATGGTTTGCCTGTGTGTTGCATGATGTTAGAAAGTCATGCGTCAAATGTTATGATGAATTCTTATTTGTCTTTCCTAATGGCTGTGAGGTTCAAACGTGTAAAGTACCCAAGTTCAGCAGAATCTGTGTAACTGTGGTTCCTACTAATACTTTAGACTGTTATTATTTATGAATATTTAATGCCTATATGGCCTTGTTTCTTTTATATCCTGGTGATAAAAAAATATGAAAAGGGAGCTTGTCGCATCATATGCGTGTAATAACTTCCTTTATCACTTTCCAGCTACATAAGCCTATAAAATTTATTTTTTCTTAAGTCTCAGTTTCCTTATCTGTGAGTTGGACATAAGAATGCCTATATATTCTGAAGGTTGAACTAAGATAATGTATGTAAATCATTTAGCCTGACACATAGTAGATGCTAAAATATAAGATACTATCACCCCATCAATGACTCGGAAAATAAGTGGAAACAAGCCTTGATACAAGCTATCTTCTGCAGTCAGTTGGAAGAATAGGAGTGGCATTTAATATTTTTACTATTGAAATGTCTTAATTGTATCTCACATCTGGGAAGTCAGAGAAAAGCTGCTGGTAATGCAATAATATTCTTTCAGGCAATGTTTTAGTTAATAGGGGGCAACAACCAAGAAGATCTGAGTGTCACTTCCTAGGATCTTTCTCTTTGTGAATAGACTTCAACTTCAGAGAATCTAGTCTCTCCATGTCTATTCCAGGCACTGCTGAAACATACAAACAGTTCAACCCTATTAAAACAGTTAAATTCTTTCCTCCCCCTTTTCCTTATCATGCATAAAGTGCTATTCTATAGCATCTTCTGGGGATTCTCTGAGTCTGCCATCAAACAAAAAGCAAAAACCAGGTGGCAATAGTTCATCAGAATGCAAAGGTGCAAATCTAGGACTTCTTTCATCTAGTAATTGTCTCATGGCTCACAATTACCTTTCATGCCAATTAGAACAAGATAAATGTCTTTCCATGTGCTAAGAACTGAAAGACAGATGCTCATTTACTACTAGTCGTTTGTGTCAGTGATTGTCTGAGGTTTTTCATCTATTATTTCATGCAGGGCAGAAACATTTAGCATAAAAGGAAGGTCTCCCTGTGACTGACACAAATTAACATGTGAAATATGGGTCAGCATGCGAGTCTGACTATTATTCTATTGCCCATTAGCAAACTGGAGATTTCATTATCCAGCATAGCTCCCTGAAGATCTAAGAGAAAAATGATGTGGGTGAACCACAGAGAAATATTAGAGAGTAGGTGATGAAGAAGGGAGTTTTAGGGAGGTGGAGAGAAGAACTGCGGCAAAGAAATGTGCATTAGACAGTGAATTATGCTTCGATTTAATCTTTCCACCTACACTCCTTCTGGTGTCTCCATGTGGCTCATTTTTGCTCTGACTTTTAAGTAACTTAAAATTGTAATTTGGAGAAAAAATTGTTTTGCGAAGGGACATAAAGGTATATGTCTAGAAAGGGATTCAAAGGTGAGGCTTTGGTGATTAGGATGTTGGTGGACATATAGGCTTCTAGCAAAGACTTGCTCTGTCAGGTGTCACACCTGCTTCCTTGAATTTCCATTCAAGCTTTTTACTTACTTTTATATGTGTTGCAACTGGAATTCAGGACCTGAATTTATCAGGACTCTACAGGTCTTCTATCATTTGATAAGGATTCATAATGGAATAACTAGCTTGTCCTTTATCAAAGAGGAGATGTACAACACTTATGTTAATATTTAAAAATAATCTCTGCAATGTGCACCTTTTTTGGTTGGAAATGGAGTGTAGCTTTTATTTTTTTCTTCACTTTCCTTTAAGTAAGGGTTCTGTGCCTGAAAATTTCCGTGGATAAATTCTTTTTAGCATACTTTGATTTGGAAAATTCATCTGTAACATAGTATAGTTGTAGAAAAACAGCAAATTGGAACCATATAAAATTTAAAAGTACAAACATGTGAGTATATTGAATGTATTTGAGCTGGTGAGTACATTGAATTTGTTTCACTGTACGTGTGTGCACATATTCATGTACATGTGAGCTGTGTGTATGTGTTCTTTGATCATAATTCAGTCACTTACTGATGGTGACTTTTCTCAGGATCATGTGACATAATGTATATAAAAATCTACAGTGCAAATGTAGAGTCTGCAATGCAGATATATTTCATTAGAATACATATCTACATAAAACAATTTAAAAGCTTAATGCTTACACACACTCATATTGTTTAGAACGGGATTTCTACAGCCTTTCTGTCATTCCTAATAAGTTTTCCTTTCCCAACAATATAGAAGAGACATTTCCAATATCATTAAAACAAACTCCTTTACCTACCCTTGTTCTATGCTCCACCTCGTTCCACTCTACACTTGACACCGGTAACTGTAGCCACACAATTGCTGAGAATTCCCCTTAGTATTTTGGAGTCTTAGAACAAGATTTTTCTCCCTGTACAAAAGACAACAATGAGAGTTGCTTCTGAAGACATTTCAAGTACAATGATTCTAATTTCTTAAAGAAATTTTATGTAATATATTCCAGGAAAGCCCCCATTCTTTTATAGGTGACCTCTTGATTCTAAAACAAATTCCTAGGGCGGGGCATGGTGGCATGTGCCTGTAAGTTTCAGTCTATAAAGCAGCCAGGGCTAGGGATCGCGGTTCGAGTCCCACCTGGGGCAACACAGCGAGACCTAGTTCCAAAAAAATAGCTGGGCATGGCGGCACGTGCCTGTAATTCCAGCTACCTAGGAAGCTGAGGCTGGGGATTGCTTGAGTCGGTGGTACCCCGGGCAATGAGAGCCTGCGGTTCCATGGGCAAAATTAGTAAGAGCTAGTCTCAAAAAAAAAAAAAAAAATTAAATAAATAAAATAAAACAAATTCCTTTCCATTCACTTCCACTGGGATAAACATTTCTGATACTTTTGCTACATCTTTTTGAACCCAGATGGTATATCTGTATCTAATTTAGGGTTGTTAGCAGTGTGGAGGTAGGGGTGGGTAGGTGTGGGGCACTCATTTTAAAATCTTAAAACAAACAAAGTTTTTTTTATACAAGGGAGCACCTCTAGCTTTTTAGGAGCTTTAGTGGAGTTTTAGCAGTCATTAGATACCAAGGAAAGTCCTTGTATATTTAATCAGCTGAAATACTTCAGATTGAGTTGAGTCAATATTAAATGCTTTGATTTTCTAAAATGTCACACTTTGTATAAATTGGAGGTGTTTATAAAGAAGGTCAGGTTGGGGAGTCTTTCATCAGAAGTCTGAAGACATTTTCTCTATAGTTGGTCTCCTTTCTGTTGACTGAAGTTGAAGGCTGAACAGCAGATCCGAGATAAGAATCCTGGAGAACTGCAGCAGGGAAATGTGTGTTTCAGTTGAGAATTGATATTGACACAGTGTCATTTATGTAAGCACAGTGCTAAATTAAATCTGTGTTCTTTGTGTTAATTCTTTGCTATCTGTAAAGTCTCATGACGGTCGGGGTGTGCTGGCTTGTACAACTATCCATGGTTTATGAAACTCATTGTACGGAGGATGCCAAAACTCTTAGGATTTTGCATATAAAAAATAGTAAATATTTGTTGACTGTCAGATTAGTCCCACTTTTTTTTAAGATATACATACATTTAAAGACCTGATTAGAAGCAATTCCCTTTGAAAACCATATATGAACCCAGCTTTACATAAAATGTGCTTGGAATTAAGGAACTGTCAAAGATTATCATGAATGCACAGAAATGACAGAACCCCTAAAAATACCCCACAACCAATCCATCCTTTTTTCACAAAAACAGAAACTGAAGCCAAGATTTGAAATTAGTAATGGAGACTTGATGTGAAATCATCAGAAACTGGAAACTCTGAACTAAGTCTTCATGAATCTCCCCAAGAGGAGTCCTTATCCCATTCCAGTCCATTGTCAGCAGGTAGGAAATCACCCTGCTATCAGATCCTGGTATGTCAAGAGAATCCTCAAATGTATTTACATAACTGTATAACTTCTTAGCTTTAAGTAATGAAAACTAGTTCCAAACATTATAAACAAACAAACAAACAAAACCCAGCTATCCTAATTGTCTAATCCTGGTTAGAGGCCAACCATTAATTTTCTCTCCAATACTGTGCCTCATGAAAGTTACATCATTTCATTCCTATTACAAAAGTATTTACTATCCCTTAACTTCATATAGTGATCCTAGTACATAATGGTCAGATGTGTACATAAGAGGGTGATCCTAGTACATAATGGTCAGATGTGTACATAAGAGGGTGATCCTAGTACATAATGGTCATATGTGTACATAATGTGCACATGTTTATGTGAAGAAAACAGTAAAGCACAATGTTCTGTGTTCCTGAATTTCGATTATATTAACTAGCCTGACCTCACAAGCAGCAGGGCTAGATCTCCTGCAAAGCTCAAGACATTGTTCTCTCTTTGTTTGATCTGTTCTACTTCGGAGTATTAATGATTAGCTGGTGGAAGTGAGGTTGGATGCAGGTTGGATGCCAGCTCCGGGGGGGGGGGGGGTGTTGGTCATATCTATGGAGACTTGACAGCACAAAAAGAAAGAATTGTCTTCAACCCCCATTCTTTTCTTTAACTGCTCCATAGTGTGATGGTGTCGTAGCAGATACAAATAGATTGCCCTCCAGTCAAAATCTTCAGAATATGCTCATTCTATAGAAAACTATTTAATTCATTCATATTTTACAACTGATGGAATATTTTTAAATTCAACCCTGCAATGACAGTTCTACACATTTTATTTAAAGTGTATTTGTAAATGAGAAATCATGCAGAACATATGTTTACCTGCACACATATGCTTTTGCCCAGTATTGATGCAGGCATGTTGCTTGTTTATTTTCCTGAGGTTTTAAACTTGAACTTAGATAAAGTCCCTAGAGACCATTGTCAAATGTCCATGTGGCCAAAGGTTCACTTTCATACTTCATATTATCCATTGTTTTTGATTCTCTCTCATTACACTAATGTCCCTCTCACCTTGCTGTGTACACAACGATGTCAAATTTGGAAGTAGGCAACCGGAAAGCTAGCTGAAATTAGAAGGATTGGGGGAGGCAAATAAAAAAGAAACAAGACTACCGAAATACCTAATACCTCACCCACCCGGGGATTTTAGAACCTGATGGGAAATTAGCATTGGAAATGTAAATGAGGTTAGGGAAATTAAGAGGATTAACTGGCTTACGGGATTTATATAAAAATAAAGAGAAGATCACTGAGAACCTCTGGGATCTGCTCCTCCTCAACAGAATTAAAGCTGGTTTTGTTCTAGATGTGTCTGTGTGTGTGTGTGTGTGTGTGTGTGTGTGTGTGTGGTGTATGTGTGTGTGTTGCTGCTTCTCAATTTGAAAGCGTCAAACCAGTAATTAAAAATTGTTCTTGAAATCTGTATTTGCTCTTTCTACATCAGTGGCTGCCTATGTCCACAAACCGACACCTGTTGTAACTCACTTCATTATCAATGATGTCTGACTGAGACCCAAGCTTTTCCAGTCCTTTTAAATTCCTATTTAAGGATACAGTTCTATTTTAGGATAAAGTTGCTGTATTCAACGCAGTGATTTTTCTGCTTAATTCATCTGTAATGGCCTGACATGGCTTTCTGAACTGGAAGTTCCTTACTGATGGACAGAGAGTAAAGTTGAAGAGTAATTGAACTTTGGAGTGTAATGTCTAAACATTTTCAAATGACCAAAAAGTAGGAAAATTAGTGTAAGTGACAAACTGGGCAAACATAAATGCATATTCCAAGGCTATGTTGACCTGTATTTATTGGATGCCTCATGTAAACTAGGTAAATTAGGTGTGCAATAAAATAAAGATCTCAAAATATGAATGCACTTAAACTGGAAGCCAGGTTATTCACCTACTGTACCTGAGATGGGTGATTTAGCCTTCACCTTTCAGTATCATGTTGGGTTGTTTGAGAATTAAATGCTATTAAAGATGATAGTATAAGCAATGGTTTTGTTCATTTGTGTGTGAGTAAAAAGATGGGAAATAAGAGGGTTAGCAAGCATGCTTTACTAGCTGGCAAACTGCACATCAAGCTGTTGACAATAGGTTGGAGTGAATAAGGGAAATGATGAGGAGTTATTTCAAGGACTCTGAATAGCAGTCAATATTGAAAATTATGACTCAGTTTTTGTCATAATAGAACTGTCTTAAACATTACTTAAGAAACCAAGTTTTTCTCTCATGGTTTATAGAGAAATTTCAATTTGTAGTAAATTCTTATTTATTTTTTTAGGTATCATATGATATGTTAATATTAATTGTATAACAAAGAGTAAAATATCTATCTGGTTCAATTGCTTCTCAGAATGATGATGTTTGTTACTTCAGATAGAAAACTCAGTTCCACATAGTTTTAAGTTGATAAGAATCAATGCTGACTTATTTTAACCCATGCAACGCCAGCAGAATTTTTTGGGTGAATCTCAGGCAGAAGTCTTGAGAGCCCGTTAGTGCTTGTAAGACAATAGGGATGTACCTTTCTACAAAGCTCCTAGTGTACATCTCATAGTCTAGTCTATTTTCAGCCTCTGCTTCTTGCTGGAATGAGAGCCCTTTCTTGGACCCTGACAACTTACTGATACATGATCCATGTTGACCAAAAGTAAATTTTTTGAAATCATGATTTTGTTCTTTCAATTTGATGTACTTTTCTAATTAAGGTGATGGTGGTACAGTCTACTAGTATTATCTTTGCCCAGAGATGGCTCTGGCATGTTTTCCTTCCAGAGCAGACTAAGAAATAGATCACCAGGCAGCTTATGTGTCCATTTCTGGAACTCAGCATCTTGCACTACTGGCCTTCCATATACTGAGGTGTACCCGTACAGCTAATACATATCTGAATCCCACTTTTTGCTTTGCCTGAATTCTTTTCCTCCCATTGGACTGAGTGGGCATATAACATGCCTCATTGCTGAGTTTACTTAAGTTATCAAGGTGAATCTAGCAAGGTTTATTCTGTGGCATAGTGCTGCGCTGGGCAGACTATTACATCCAGAGGTTTTGAGTCATTAGATACATGATTTGCTATTTGTGTAAACTTGTGAGTCACATAAATTTTGGGCCACTTTATTTCTTATGTTAGAATAGTGAACAATGGGAAGTTTGTTTTAAAGATCAAGCAAAGTAAATACTTCATTCTTTAGATTGCTATAATTTTTTAATGTTTATTTTTTATTCAACAAAGATGTAGTGGATGTTCACAATAACACAGACACTACAAAAATTCTTGCAATGTAGAAATCAAGTAGCATGGTCATAGCTGAGAGATGTATTTCAGAGGAAAATTCGAATATGGCAATGATAATCAGTGATGGTAGTAGTAGCTTCCAGAATATCAGTGGGTTTTTGCTTGAATTCTATTCTCTTTAGTCACACTGTATGTAACAAAATATTCATTTTCATTAGCATCTACTTCAATTAGAAGACCCTTCACTTCCAAGGAGTCGTATTATAGTAATAATATGAATTTTGTTAAAAACTTCTTGGTGGGAGTAGAATCTTGGACAGAGTTCTGTATTAGGTATTTATACCAATGAGTCTTACCACTGCATTAACAGGCTTAATTTAAGTGAGTTAATGCAAAAAAGCAAGAGAATAGTATAGGTTTGTTAAAGTAAGAAAATTTTAGGAATGTAAATGTATTTTTAAGTGTGTTTTACTACAATAACCTATATTATTACATGTGTAATAAGAGTTCTAGACTATGTATACTACGTCTGTAATTATGTTTATATAATTCCACAACATTGTTAATTGTAAAATTTACATATGTATATAATTATGTATATATAGAAAATTTTAAAAAATGTTTATATATACACTGGCACACACATTTTCTTTCTCTTTTGTCAGTCTTGTTACACATGTTCTTATGCAAACTGAATTTAAGCAAGCAATGTATCTTGACATCCTACATAATGATAGAAAATAAGGCCTACTATTTGAAAGACTCCCCCAAGGGGCTAATGGTTTAGCTATACAACCCAAATTTTCTTGGTGTTTGCTGGTAAGAATGAGGTTGTGATTGTTGTGTTAGCATGTTCTATGGCTTTTGTTTGGGAGATATATAGAGCCACTGTGGTATCATAGAAAGCTCCCTCCTGCAAATCTGTCTAGGCTTTTGATAGAGTGAAAGGAGGTCAGTCCCTAAGGGTATCATTGAGGGTTATGATACAGACCTGAACATGATCAAATGCAACATTTCAGAGGCCTTGAGGATTCCTTTTGAGGCTCCTTGCTCTGAATGACTCCCCTGTTCTCTCCCTTAGGTTCAATATTTTAACTCAGCTCTCTTGAGGAATTGCTGCACACCTAGTACCACTCCACATGCAAAAATAATGAATTGAAATTTTACAGGAAGTGTGTCCTGTTGTTTTCTGCACAGTTCTGCCTGTGCTTTCCATATTTTTAAAGTAACACTACTTAGAGGTATTGCAGCCAAAGTTAACTGTGCATGTTTGCACTGCCTTTATGCTATAGGGTGCTTTTAAAGAGGTCTGAACATTGAGTTGCACCAAATACATGCCAAGTTCTTGACGCTTCCTTTATGTTCTCTTTTCCCTCTTTCCATAAATGCAGCTTAATTCGAACTTGACAATTCCTACTTTTCCTTATGATCAGCTCTCCCAGGCACCTATTTTGTCCCTTTCTTCCTACCAAGCATGTTTGGCTTGGCTTGATAGCCTCAGGACATCCACTTACACTGTTTTCATTCTTTTTTTTAAACTCAGTTATATATTCTTTCTGTAACACAGCTGGAATACTTGCTATGACCTAGAATATTTGACCATAGACAATAGTCTCCCTGGATGTTTTAGAAACATCTGAAGTGCAGACATCAGGCCTGATTGATATTTTAATCTGCACATATCAGACTGATTATCAAAAGAGGAGGTGCTTTAATAAATGTTTGTTGTACTGAGTTACTGATAGAAGCTATGGAGTTGTCTTAGCAAAACTTATTTAATTACAAATGTAAATGAACCTCTATTCTGAGTGACTCTATTTAATTATTTGATCATTATGATTTATAAATACATTATAAATCTATGAAAAATGAAATGAAACATGTATAAAAAAAGAACTGTTCTCTGTCAATCTCTGAATAAGGAGAATATTTGCCACACAAAGTTAAAGCTAAAGGTAGTCAAAGGACTAAGACGATGTTTCATGGGTGATTAGGTGGGGGGTGAATTCCAGGCTAGATGATGATGTAAATAAAACAGACAAGAAAAAAGATGGAAGGTAGGAAATGAAGGAAAGGAAGAAAAAGAAGGAAAGAAAGGAAAATAAGGGAAGGAAGGAAAATGCAAATATTCAACCATTCCATCAGTTCTAGCAGCTAAAAAAATGGCAAAGCCCTTGACAGCATCCTCACAGGATTTTTAATAGTGAACAGAGGAAAGCAGCTGGCAGAGAACCAGCTACTTGAGTCTCTCTCCTTTCTCCAGGCTGATACCACCTTTTCCCCCTCCCCTTCTAGGCCCAATTGTGCCCACTCACACATGCACATACCCATTGGACCAAGTATGTGCAATCATAGGGAAGGTGCAAAACCACAGGTGTTGGTCATCGAGGCTGTCAGTTCCCCAGCTTGACAAATCAGGACTTTCTCTCTTAACTTTGTGCTGGATCTACATCTTCTCTGGTCACATCTGCAGGAGATCTTGTAATTTCATATTGTCAATCTATTTATCTAGAAAGATCACTTGTTTCAGTGCACATAGTCAAGTCATAAGTAACTGGCAAGAAAAAAGGAATTTCAAACAGAAGTGACCTCAATGAAGACTCAGAAGGGTGAATTATTTGGTACAATTAGCAAATCAGGTATTGAAGGAAACTGGAACTGTTGAGGTCTCTGTTGTGTAGTCTTTTGAGTGTGTGTATAGACTAAAAACTAATTTCTTTCTTAGAAAGGTGATGTTCAAGTTGTAGAGGACAATTGCGTAAAAGCCACTGATGTTAAATGAGATAAATAGAAAATAATTGCAATAAAGCGTCTGTGGAAATTGACAGCAGAAATAAAATGATTACACTGAATTTGGGAGTAAAAATGATTTTATGATAACATGGATGTACCTAGAAAACAATCATATTAGCAGAAACAAGTCAGAAAGAAAAAGACAGAAACCAAATGGTTTCACTAATATAGGGACAATCAAACGAAGGTACACAACTTGGGGGAGGGGACCAGCTGGAATGGCCAGGGAGGGGAGGTGGTGGGTGACCCCTTGGAATTACAATGATGCAAAATATATGTATATAGATATACATATATATATATACACATATATATTATTTAAGATAAAAAATATGCCCATGATTTCAGGCAAAGTGGGAAGAAATGTAAGGCAAATTTTTGTTTTCTCAAAATTCTATTTGGATAGAAAGCTTTAAGTCATCTATTCTTTCTAAGGAAGATACATTGGTATTTGGTTATTTAAATATATCAAAGTTAGTTACTAACTTATTCGGAAACCATTTAAGTGTTTATAATTCCATCACAATTCCATCACATAGTTTATCTGAAAACAAATAGTATCCTATTTAAATAATGGTCTTCCTAAGAAGGAGTGTGCTTGCTTAAAATTATGTGAATCGTGTTTATCAACAAATAACATCTTTTTTTTGTGAATAGTTATAGGTGTTAGGCATAGTGCAGAGAATAGGAGTATTTCTTTACTTTGTGCGGTCCATCTTTTAGATAAGGATTCTCATTATTAGCCTCTAACATGCTTTTTCAGGTTTAAAATAATACTTTAATTTTTGCTCACTCTAAATAAAATCAATCATGTCAGTAGAATTTTAATGTGAGGGTAACACCAAGCAAACCTAAATCATTCTAAACCTTTTCATCTCACTCTCAAGAGCCATGAAGAATGAATAATAAAAAGTCCAAAGTCAAGGTATTAAAAGAACAAATGAAGAAACCTTATGACCAACCCTCATTTATATGACAATTGAGTTATCAATATTTTAATCATAATGAACTGAGCTTGACTGATTACATTCTTATTGCATCTTTAGCAAATGGCTTAGAATCTTCCCATGATTGTCTATTTTGAGTAAAATAGTTATTTAGCTAAGGATATGCCATAAGCAGATCACTTCCTATTATTTAGAGAATGATGACATGTGAGGACATTGTAAGCACATGCAAAAACCTTGACATTAAAATTATTGTGGTAATTCAATTCTTTCTACCTGTTCTTTGTTTGGTGACCTTATTAGTTGTCTGTGAGATAGGACATGTTAGTACATTATTTCATAACCTTCTCAGTGCTAAGTTTTGGATTGTTTTTTAATTAGCATTTTAATTGCTCATCAATGTAATTGAAGACAGAGTCAGAAAATGGAGCATTTGCTAATCCCTTTGGTACCAGTCTATGTTATGTTTTCCCAAGGTCAAGTGCCTTCCAATAGTACTAGTGGATGATTGTATTAAGCGCTGAGCAACCTGACATGTGATAATACTGGATTGAGAGTCTGAGAGTAAGAGATTTTTCTTTTTTCTTCCATGCTCAGTCTTTGTTTCATCAAGAAAAACGTAGAGTTGATTATTTTACAATGATAAGATAGGAGACATATGGAATATCCCCTTTTGAACCAATGATCAGATGTTTGTGACTATAAAAGAAGTATTTGACACCATTCAGTCACTTTAAAATAAAATTCTTTCCATGTGTTTCTGAACAATAAGCTGACAATAGAAAAAGTTTTAATTATCCAAGGAAAAGAGCAATTATTTTTCCTATTTTATCTACTTAAAAGAGTATTCAACTCTACCAAACTAGTGCACAAACAAAAGAAAGATACACTTAGGGAAAAGGGCAGTGTAGGACAGGGGCTGGTTCCTTATTTCTAACCAAGACTCCTTAGTTGTGAATGCCAGCATTGCCCCCACGGGCTATTATCCCTCTGTGCCTACATTTTCTCATTGGTATTGTAGGAATAAATGGATGTATCTCAAAATATCATTGTGAGGGCTGAATTGATTCATTTTACTCAATTTTTAATTTCATTGTTCCTTTCTTTCATTCAGGTCACTGGTCTCCTCTCCTTACAAAGCAACCCTAAAAATAAACACAGTATCTTTGAAAATCACCAATAGTCTCTCAATATTGTAGTTAGAATAACTTCAAGTGCTTCTTGGGACCCTTTGGAAACTTCATGAGTTTTAATCTGAATTGTCTTTTTGCTGTGCAAATAGAGTTGTAAAAGATTCACCTTTCTTCTGTCTTCAACTCACTGTTTTTCCTAAAGTCCTTGAATCCAGAAATTCTAGAGTTGCCTTGCTCAGTTTTGTTCTGTCGCATTAATATAGGGATGATTTTCCAGCATATACTATTATGCTGTAGCATCTTCATTCTAACTTTTACAATTTAAAGATAACACACTATTCCATTTAGTTCTTTTACCTTAGATGTGATTTTATGTGATATTACTGCCCTTTTTTATTTGAGTTCTTTCATAATCTTACTTATCTCTTTATTTTTGATGCTCATATATTATTTCGTTTGAGATGGATGTCATGTAAACTGCATATTGGTTTGACTAATATGATAACCTTTCTCTTCTGATAAGTGTTCTCTCTGTTTAAGTGCACTGATGTTATTGAAATATTAAGATTATGTTTACTACTTTTTTAATTGGCATTGTGATCCCTACTGACCAGGTATTCTTTCTCTTTTTCTTCCATTTGCATCAAAAATCAGTTTAGATTTTATTTAGTTAGACTATCAAAGACACATCACTGTAGTCCCCCCCCCCCCAGAGAGAAAATACACTGTCATTACACCCTGGCCCCAGAAAATTTATAGTTACCAATGTCTTTTAGGGTTTATCATTTTTTCCAGGTTAGCAATAGAATGAATTCTTTGATTTGAGGTCTTTATATCTTGTAAAATGTAATTTCAGAAGTCATCACATTAACTATGAAAAAGAGTTACATTTCTGTTCTTAAAGTCACAAAAGAAAACTCTCTCCATAGATTTGGTAAAATAATGCTGTCTTCTTGCAACTATTGAAAGTCCTATTGTTTCAGACCCAAGTCAAACCAATGTAACCATTGAAAAGCTATGCATATAAACAAAGCAATTATATTCCTCTGATATAAACAGGATGTGAATTGTCATACCTCGGGTTTGTTTGTTTGGCCCTAACAAATGTCCTAATGACCTGATGTAGATCTCATTAACAACATATGAGGAATGAATGATACAGCACCCCAGACCTGATAAATGCTTTCAAATATAGGCCCCAGAACCACAGAACCACATAGGTGTTTTTTTGTTTTTGTTTTTGTTTTTGTTTTGTTTTGTTTTTGCAGCCCTTGAAAGGCTTTATGTAGCTAGCTCAAGTTCTGTGCTAAGGGCAATTGTCTTTTTTACCTGTGACAAAGATACTGCCAGGACACTTGATCTTTCTCCCAGATAAAAACTTACTTTACTGTGCTCAAAGACCTAAGGCTCTCAGCATCTAATGGTAAGCAGTACTCTTTTCAGTAGTTTGTTTCTACACCCCCCCTTCATTTTGTGTACATTTAGATGCTTTACAAACTTATTCAGAAAAGTGAGCTGCTCATTTCTGTGTATACTAACATAATTCTAACTTGCAAAAAGTTAGCACAAGTGTTCAGGAAGACATCCTTGGGGAGAGCTAATACAACACACAGTGCATATTGATTCAGTCAATATGTTTGTTTAAGCATTAACTGTGTAACCAGCACTGAACTAGTACCATGGAGATATTAAAAACAAGGAGTTTATTTTTTCAAGCTTTTCCGTGGAAAATATTGATGCGTGGGCCTTTAGGATGAATGTATGAAATGCTGTTAAAAAAAATCTTGCTTAAGTTGTGTTTATGCTTTTGCCATAGAATTCATTACACAGAAGGGATATGACACCACCATGAATTGTAGAAAAGTATGAAAAGGAATAATTTTGGAAATAATACTCATTTCTGATTCACATACCTCCATACCAGTTATGTTTCTTAGGACAGAAAACATAACTTAAAGAAACAACCCTTACTATGCACAATGTAAACATCTTAGTTTTTTGTTGTTGTTTTAATCTAAACCACAATGCTATTTTTTTTTTTTTTTGTTTAAAAATTAGTTTCTTCTGAATACATTAGGGACAAGTTTAGAATATCTGGGCTGGTAAAGACAGATAACTTGCTTATGTATATCACCCTTTTATCAACTAGTTTTCCAAAAGTGTTAAAATCTTGTATCACTGGAGTGTATGGCAACACCTCTGAAATATTCCACAATATCTGAGCAATGGGAAGAAAAGTGTAAAGTAAGGTTTTGGTGGTCTGTTTTTCTTTTTCTTTAAACTGAAGAATCAGAGAAAATGAGTCCTCTATACAGGGTGGAGATGACAATGTTAATCAAAGTAATAGAATTTCAAGGGTCAGGTTCTTTGCATTTTTTTAATGTTTACTTTCCAGGAACAAACACTGAACAGTATGAATTAAATTTTCTTAATCAGATATGCACATATATTCTCTCTTTCTCTCTTTCTTTCATGCAAACAGACTCATTCACAACCACACAATAGGGAGCAAAAAATATGGGTCTGGTTCTCAGAACTTAGTCTGTTATGTGGGACAAACGGTAAATAACAGATATTTAATCATAAATTGAAATGAGTGTTACAGTGGAGGTTAGAGAGCAATGCAAATTAGCTTAATTTATTTTAAGGAATCAGGAATTCTCCTCAGAGAAAGTGACATTTCAGCTGAACCTTGACAGATGAGTAGGATTTAAACTAGGCAGAGAAAATGAATGTTCCAGGGAGAGCAACCAACAGAAGAAGGTTCTGAGGTAGAAAAGATGCAGTGCATATAATAGTGAATGATGGCATACCCCTAGGAAATTGTCAACTAAAGGGAGAACAACGTGAGGTAAGGCAGACAGTTGTACTAACTTCCTATGGTCACCAACACCAAGAACTACCAGTGGAGTGACTTGGAACTGTAAAATGCTGTTCTTTCCTATGTCTAGTAGTTAAAAGTCTCAAATCAAGGTACTGACAGGGCCATGCACACCCCTGGCTTTTAGCAGTTGCTGGCAATCCTTGACATTCGTTGACTTGCAACTGTAGAATACAGTCTCTGTGGTGACCTTCCCTCTGTGTGCCTGCATCTTCACATGATTTTCTGTGTGTGTGTGCATGTGTGTGCATGTGTGTGCATCCATGTCTCTTCACTGCAAGTAACATAGGAAGAAAGATGCACTCTACTCCTCTATGACTTCATCTTGATTACACGTGCAGAGACAGTTTCAGTGACAGCAGTCATAGAACCAAAATGGAGAGTTTCCACAGCTCTTTTCTAAGACAAAATTCAACCCATAGCAACTGGGTCCACAAGCTCCGCTGAAGGATTACAGTTTTGGCACTGGGATGGTTGAAACAGAGTACAAACATGACTGCATGGCTCTATTATATGACTGTTTAGAAAGGATGATGCTATAGAGGGAAAAGTAGTTTCCAGAAGTTAAGGACAGTGGTTGGGGATAATAGATAAGTGATTACTCAAGTATTTGTGGGACTGGATAGAAATACTGTATACATTTTGAGTGTGAGCAATCTTTACTCTCTTTTACTTTGTTCGTCCCCAGAGTACTCACATAACATATTTTATGTCACTTCTTACTTTCCTTTTCTCCACATCTCCAAATAGACCATAGAATGTAAAATATAAAAAGAGATGAATTTGTTTTATTTAGTGTCTGTTGCAGCGCCAGATAGCTCACTCTGTTAAAAGGTATATTATAATTTTTTTTAAGAGTTTGAACAAAAATCAGTTTGATTTGCGAAGCATCCATTCAAACAGAGAGAAATGAACCCTAAGGAGCTGGACAAAAGGGAAGAACTTACAGGCAGAAAGGAGCTCACCAAGGGAGCAATAGAAGACCAAGACCTATCTTGGCCACTTTCTTTTAGGGGAGAGTAGAGGCCTTGGACACATGACCTGAGAGACCTAGTGTTGTTCAGGGGGTTGCTGATTGACTGGTTTAGGTTTCCATTTCTGGTAGAGCTGAAATATAATTAAGTCACTTTTTGAGAATGTGGAGCTTAGCATAAGTGACTCCATTTTTTTTTTTGGTCTTTTTTTCATATTCTGGTCAAATAATCATTCAAATAATCATTCAATGAAGCACTGATTATTAAAAAATAATAATAATATTATCTTCTGTTGGTCAGCAGTATATACACTAAGAAAGTGAGAAGTTTCTCAGCAACAAGATTTCCTAGTATCCCTTGGTTACAATCAAAAGCTTTGCTTTAGGTAGAAGTGAAAATAAAGGCTTCACAACCTTAAATTAGATGGGAACTCTTATCTTTGCTCCATCAGGTGAAAATAACAGAAATCCAGGGTATCAGTAGCTGGGGAGAGAAAGCAAAGCTTAGCAGAGCACCCAGATCCAAATATTTGTGTAGCTTCTTTACTTTGGATGTGGCTTGATCCTCCAAAATATAGAGATATTCATGAATGATGAAATGGGGACTTGCAAAAGAACTTTCCTTATTTTTACTCTGTTCACCATAGAAGCAAGTGTTCTCCATAGAAGGCTTAGTGAAAGACTCTCTTGATTTTGAATTCTGGCTCAGATATCAACTGACCCTGTCCATGA
Organism: Uropsilus gracilis; assembly: GCA_004024945.1. NCBI lineage: Eukaryota > Metazoa > Chordata > Mammalia > Eulipotyphla > Talpidae > Uropsilus > Uropsilus gracilis. Next base: position 54,907 of record PVHY01003123.1, on the reverse strand, counting down.
AGAAAAAAAAAAAAGAAAGAAAAAGTAGACAGCTTTATTCATTCATGCCTTTGATTGATCTAATCTAAAAAATTCTCTGAGTTGTATAAATTTGGCATTGCTGCAAATCCTCCCTGTTCCTTCAAGGCTGGCCATGTTTTTTTATTTGGTTCTTTTTTTTTGGGGGGGGGGTTGCATGTTTAATTAAGCAGCACTCTAGAGCTGGAGAATATTTGTATCAGAGTCTCCTCTGGGAATAAGTCAATTTTGGGGATAGCCGATGTGCTTCTGATAATTCTCACATCCTTGAAAGAACAGAATGAGCTGGTAAAAAGGAAGTTATGGATTTAACCCTCAGATTTGCCAGGCTGAACCCCTCTCTGTGTATTCATTCATCATTATTAGAGTGAATAGACAGAGCATGGCCTCAACATCCCCAAGGCTGAGCTCAGCTTGCTTCTTCTAGGATTTTCCACTGGGAAAATGCTCCAGCAATTCTGCCTGCATATCATGTTGCTGCAAAGGGCCAATGTAAAAGAACTAACTACCTATTTGTAGCCTGATCACAAATGGGGAGATGACTGTTCACAGGCATATTTTCATTTGTGGCTTGCAAATAGCTGAATCTAGTTCTGTTTTCCTTTCTTCTTCCCTCTCCTGGTATCTCACAATATATATATATATATATATATATATATATATATAGATATATATATATATATATATATATCTATATCTATATCTATATATATATAGATATAGATATAGATATATATATATATCACAGTATATAAATCAGGTCAGTTTAGACACATATGATTCACTGATCTCATAAACACTCCTGCAGGTAGAACCTTTCTCCTCAATAAACTTACTTTTGAGTTATCTGGAGAATATTCTAGAAATCATCTTCTCCCTTGCCTGAAGTGATTTGAGAGAGATATGTGGCACCCTTGTATTATTTCTTCCCACTGTCTACATGAAACTGTCCTCAGGCAAATGAGATGAGTTAATATGAGTTATTTTGTAATAATACATTGTGCAAATTTGTTTACATTGTGTAATTTTCTTTATATGTAAATGATTTTCATCTACTGTTCTCCACTTTGAGAATGTGGATTTTGTTTTCACTGCACCTACAGATTCTTGCATTTTTTTGAGAAAAAAGGATATTCAAGTATCTCGACTGAACCCACTATATAGTTGTGTTCCTGGAGAAGAAAAAGTGTATAAGACTTTACTTCTTACCATCAGTTCCCTGCCTTGTCTCAGTGATGAAATACAACTAACCTGAATATTTGGCACCTTCTTATCTGTCACAGTCACCAAGTTCCCTAATTATTCTGTTGAGCTATTGATTTTAAATTTGCAACATGATCTACCTCAGGATTTTCTACCCCATTTTCATACCACTGTCATTTTTTGCTCAAATTTAATATCAATAGTATTTTGGACCACTTTCTTCAAACATACCTATATGGACTCACAGACACAGTAGTTAAATATTATATAGACATGTCTTCAGTTGTTATTTTACATCACTTTTGTGTATGGTAGGTACAGTGATTTTGGTAGTGAAATGATAAAGAAAATTGAGAAACTTTAATTCTCATAAAACTGGTGAACTCCTCCAGTTGTCATTAGACAAATTAGAGAAGTTTCAGGTTCCAAGAGGAATTAGTTATTTGAATATTACTATTTGTTCTGGTTAAAAAAAAAAAAAAAGTCTAGACTCTTGTTCCAGTGTGTGGTACCCCATGAAGACTTTATCTAGCTCTGTCTCATTTAAAATTTTCCCCTCTTTGCTACAATAAGTTGATTTTCTTCATGTGAAACCTTGTATAATGACCTTGAATTAAAATATACAAATGAAACAGTCCATGTCATGACTGACCATGGGGCCTCTTCCTGCTTCTTCTTCTATAGTCTGGAAATGACCTTCTGTCTGTGGTAAATGAATCATTTCAGTTTTCCCAATATGTTCACTGATTTTAGTCCCAAGATCCCCATGGAGAAGGCACTTCCTTTTAGACTCAGGCAAATCTGATGTGTGATCTACCCTACCTCATACTTGTAGAGGGATGTGTATATAAGAAAGTACATTTTTAATAAGAACACATTCTTCTCATAGAAATCACCTAAATACATACTTAGACCAGCAAAGTGGAATGTATGGGTCTCTGGGTTCATCTTTTTAAGACAAGCACATTATGTTATCCAAATTCAGATGCAACAGATCTTTGAACCCAAACAAGGTACTGAAGCAGGTCATATGTGCTGCCTTCCTGGTACCATTCTTTGCTTCCCACCTCAGGCAAAGTCTGCTAACACATAGAACTTGAGATTTCATCTTGGAAAGAGCTGGGCCTGGATTTCGAATTCCGAACCCTTCACTTTATTATTATTTTTTAAAATTATATTTAAGGTAGCACCATTTATTTACATCCTTGTGAGAAATTTGTCAGTATGGGATTTCCTTCCTCAGGTAGCTTTTCTACCACCAAAGCAACCCATGTCCCTTCAGCATAACCCATTTGTTCCCCCCCACCACCACAGTTTGAACCCTTCTCCACCCACTCTACATGTCTCAGATCTGTGATCAATTTTTACTTTTGGTTTTAATGTTTGTCTTTGTCTGACCTCACTCCCCAGTTCTAGTTTGTACATCTCTGGGGAATTTCTTAAGCATTATAAATCTTAGCGTCCTCTTTGTAAAATCGAGTGCTCCATCAAGACGGTGTAAAACAGCATCTGTTTTAAAGTTAACACAGCATCAGCCTACATTTTTATCACCAATATTAGTAATTAGTAGAGTGATTAGTCAGTAATCCATATTCAGACAAGGTAAGTAGTAAAATGTGTGCCCAGGAAGAAATCAAGTCACAGAAAAGGAAAAGGATAATTGTGGGATACTGAAAAGAAGTGCATCTTAAAAGCTGCATTAGGAGACATATGGAGAGAAGTGGAGGGGATACAATGAATAAAGTAGATGTTAGAAACAAATGCAGTTAAGAGAGAGTTGGTAGCTCAGCCACTGGTCATGTAATTGAAACACTTGCTTACCTGACTTCATGAACTTCAGTGATGCACCAATAGGTAAAGTCCTTGTGGTTGACTTGTAGCACACATCTTCGTTACCTGGTGTGACTGAAATATAGTCCACAGTGTGCAATTTTTCTCCAGTTACTAGATTTCCTATCCTGAAAGGCAGGTTAGCAGAAACTCCTGTTTTTCTTATTCCTAAAGTAGCACATTTTGCATGTTTACTTACTAATGAAAACTGGAATAATGGAAAACAAGATGGGGTCAAATTTGTGCAGAATTTGCTTAATCTATAAGACTTCAGGGCCCCCACCAGACACAGTTCACTGGAACAAATGTCATGTGTATTAGCTGACCCTTCATTTAAAGATTGGATAATGCATTTGTTTTATTTTTATTTGGCTCAAAAGAAAGGTCTCATCTGAAAGCTTCAGATAAAATTTAAACAATTACTATTCCATTAAATAAAGGAATTAACTTTTGCCAGAGAAATTTTCAGGAAGGTGTGATGATAAATATGATGATGATGATGATGGAGGATGGAGGCAGCAATATCAGTAACAAATATGTTTTATATATATATGTATATATATGTATATATATACACACATATTATATAGCTAAACATTATTTTTAATTTTTTTCTTTTATGGAATACTATCAAATAGAAAGGATAAACATTTTGCTTGTAATTTATTCAGATAAAATCCCCAAAGGTTTTATCACTTACTTAGGACAGTAACAACTAGCGAGAGGAACCCAAGGTTTGAGCTTTGAGCTTCTTATTATTCAATTCATTCTTGTTCCATAATATACTTGCCTTCTGGTTCCAGTTTTTTGTTTTTTGTTTGTTTGTTTTGTTTTTTTTTTTTCACTCTTTCCATGTGATGAGATAGGAGCATCCAAAACTCAATTGGCAACTTAGTCTTTTGTTCCCAAGAGTCACCATGTTTATTGATTCTTAATATGTTTGCATTATGTGCATTTGTTCAGTTGAGGAGCCACTTACATTCACAGCCAGATTCTGACAGTCTTGGGAAGGAGGGTCACACTCCTGATGGAGGAACAATCTCCCTTTGTCTGCTTTCTGATCTTTCTCATGAATATGATCGAATACACATTTTTGACAGCAAAATCTGAACAAGTATCTGGCCAACATTGTATGTTAAACACAGTTGTTAAGCCTCCTTTGGAGAACTTCTCAGGCAAAGCATTGTTTCCCAGCAAGTTACCTTCTGGCTACATCCACTGTTGCCAAACCAACTTTATACTCTCTTATTGTATTTCCATAAAATTATCCCAGGGTTTTGCCTATAAAAAGTCTTCTGAATTCAGCGTCCACATAGTCCATTTTCACTGCTTATTTTAAAAGACTATTTTTTCAAATGAATTTTCTAATCAAAAGCATGGGAAAGCACAGATGAAAAAGACAAGGAGGCACAAAATGAATCTGGTCTGAAGGACTAAGAATCAGGTGACAGAAGTGGGATTGCATTGGTTGGCTGGGGCTGCTGTGACAGAGTGCCCCATGCTCAACAGCTTAAAATAAAGTATACATGATGTTCCCCAAACTGCAGAATGAGGTTCTAAGCCTTGGTTCCTTCCTCTGACAGTTCTACTGAAAGACTGTTTTGCCTTTTCTAGCTGATTTTGGCTGACAATTCTCAGCATAGAGGCATCACTTCTGGAAAGTGGCTGATTCCAGTGTGTCTTTACCTCTTCTTTCTATCTTGCCTGTCCCTCTCTTCGTTGAAATTTCCCTTCTTTCTATTGGATTGTAGCCCAACTATCAGGTTTAATTTGAATACCTTCCTTAAACTTCTCCCCCATTTGATTTTATAGTTTGAGGTAGTGGAGAAGTAGAAATTTATCTTTTTTTTTTCTTTTTTAGAGGCACAAAGTTCAATTCCAAACAGGAATAAACTGGAGCAACTGCATACTCTCTTAGAAAGGGTAATTATCACTCAACTCCAGCCTACTATTTTCATTTCAAACTTTATTTTTTTAAGAAAAATTGGAACTTTGACTCAATGATCAAAAAATATCTACAAAATGTTTACCTTGTCTTTTGATGATTAAGTTTGTCCTATGGTCTGATGGAGTCATTTGCAAGGATCTAGACTCTCTGTCTGTGTCTGTCCATTTATATGTGAGAATTGTGACTCCAAAGGGCTATACAATTTGCCTGAAGTTACACAGCGGTTAGCTGGAAAGCAAGCCTCACTGTCTCCTGCTCCTGATTTTGTTTTCTTTAGACAGAGCAGCAGTGTGTCTAATCAATGCCTACTTTTTAAGCAGACAGTTTTTCTTTCTGCATTCAGTTACATCAAGTCCCATCTGTTTAGAGAAATCTTTCTTCAATTTCCCTAATTTTGCCAGGTAATGATATTGAAAATAAGAGTCTATTCCAAAATTACATTTTGAGAGAGAGACAGAGAGATATAAGTGCTTTACATTTAATCAAAACAAAGAATCCTTTTAGCTTTCTAAATATCTACCTTAATCAGATAAATAAAATTATTTTTGTTTTCCTTGTTTTGCTATTTTGGTGTATCATCTTTTCTCTCTTTTTAAACTTGGGATTCTATTGCTTATAAAGTCTTAAGATATATTTTATGTTGAGGTTTTTTTTTCTTTTAAAATAATTTAAATCAATATGAAACAGATCAAATATGAAAAAAAGTAAGTGATATCCAAGATATACTGTGGTTACTATGCAGAGGACATGAAAATGATGGGGAAACTATAAAAGGATATGTTCATTTCCCATAATCTCATTAAAAAAGGGGGAAGGGAAGAGAGATGAAAAATTCAACACTTAATTTAAAAAATTCAAAGAAATGGGATACAAGGCAGCCACAGATCCCACCTACAAGAGAACGAGAGAGAAGCTGATTCAAACAATATCTCTGCTATAGTCCTACCAATTGGAAAGGCACCTGGGATTCACAGAGGGGACACCTTTATGTTGGTCCAATGGGAGAACAGCTGTTTAAACTGAAAGATACATGTGTGAACAAGTTCTGTCTGGGATGAAAAATTCAATGCATCAAAGTAGTTCTCACCAATATCGATCTGTTCCCATATTGCAATATATTTGCAGTATGTTTTCTGTGCACTAGTAAGGAAGCAGTTGAGGTCAGAGAGACAAATGGGCCTTATAAAGAACTTAGATCTCATTCCAAATGACACAGCAACTTTAGATAATTTTACGAAAGTATGAACTACGTATAGAATGGACACGATTATGAATACTATGAATTGTAGGTGAAGGAAAAAAGAAAACCAGCATAGGAAGCAAACATTACAGGGGGAGGCTAGTGAGGTAGACCAGAGCACTCTCAATGGAAAATGATTAGAGTGGTCTTACTTAAGGTGTGTCTTCATGATGCAAGCAAGAGAACTTGATAATTTGTTAGGAATGGAGTTTGGGAGGAGTAAGTAGAAATGGACTGTGATAGATGTGGACCTAATGTGACTCTAATGAGGGGTACTCATTACTAGAATGATAAATTCTGGGAATTATTTGGGGGAGGGGAAGTTTCAAGTGCTTTTTAAATCCTTGTGAAGTTCTGCACAGATCTAGGGTTCAGGAGAGAGAGAGCAAAACTGTATGTCTAAATTTCAGCATCATTAGCATATAAATCAACAAATAAATTATTATAACATTAAATGGAGAGCTGTTTCAGCAATGTTCTTTTTCTGTTTTTTCCCCCAATTTCTTGAAAAGTTTCCCATAACAATATATTATACCTCAACAGTTTAATGATACTGTGAATTTTCATTGCATTCTACAGATGGGCATCTAACTGGTCTTAATGGCTATCTTTCTACATATAGTTTGTACACGTGTGGATATTTATCTATATGTGGAATTCCTAGAAGTGGGATTGCTGCATTCAAGCATATGTGCATTTAAAATTTTGATAGATATTGCCAACTACTCATAAAAACGATATATAAGAATATCTGTTTCCTCACTGTCTTGCCAAATTTCATCATCTTTGCCAATCTGATAGGTTAAAAGAAGTATATTTTGTTATTTAATTTGAATTTTACAGAATAATTAGTGAAGCTGAACATCTATCCATATGGTTTGAAGCTAGTTGAATCTCTTTTTCTGTGAATTGAACTGCCCGTTTTATCCTTTGCCTATTTTTCCGTTGATTTGTTGATATGGTATTGAAATTGTGTCCCTGTATCTGTTGTAATTAATATAAGAATTATCAAAAGCTGTTCTTGTCTTTGAACTTTGACTCTATCAGGCAGCAGAATTTTTGAAATGCTTACTGTTTAATACAAGAGTATGTCTTAAGTGATTGTAGTCATTTTTTCCCAAACGGCAACACTGGCAATGACGTTATGAAATTGGTAGAAGTTAATATATCACACCTCTCATTCTGCTGCAGATTTCTTGGATACCTTTGGGACAATGATTTAATTATGAGTCTTAGGTTTTCCCTGGTAGAGTGGAAATCACAATCTCTGTCATACCTTCAAGACCTTATTTAAGAAGAAATTCATGAATAACTCTGACACTCTTTTGGGTTTTAAATACTCTCATTATATGAAGTTATGCATGCAAGGTAGATTCAAATTTGAATTCAAAATTAAATGTACAGCTTTGTAAAAATACTAAAGCTTTCCAGTATCATCTAACTTTTAAACCTTCTTTCCCCAGTCTTATTCTATTCTAACACCATTTTCTCTTTTTCTTTGTCTCCTCCTTGTTCTCTTCTCTCTTTTTTCCATTTTTTCTCTTTGTCATGTGATATGGTAAGATTTCTGCTTCTCTGTTCTGTTGGACAACTATAGTACACATCAATCTGGCAAAATTTATAAAAAATATAAAAGAAATATATGATTGTAATCACTCTAAGTTCTGCCCTCTATTTCTTTTTCATGACTTGTGATTTATAATTAAACATGCTAATAAATTAGACTAGTTAATTTTATGATCAGTAACACAGATAAATAGGAGACGTGTGTGTCTGTAACTGTTGGTGAAGTTATAATATTATCTGTGCACCTGTTTGTCTGCAGCTCTAGGAGCCAACTCAGATTCCCTTACTGCCTTTATACTAATGATTTAAACCATGTCAATTTATAAATGATATGTTACAGCATTTACTTGTTTTAAAATTCAATCAATAAAAACATGTGACTGTTTGAGCAAAACATAAAATTTCAAATTTAATATGATATAGTGTTAATCAATTCTCATCATCACTTGTACAACAAATGACCTGTTTGTGATGCTCATTTTCATGCAAGCATCAGGTTCACCAATCTGAAGAGACTCTTTATTGGTTCTAACAAATACAGTGATGTATCAGGCAGGGCAGGCAGGGCAGGGCAGGACCAGGGCCATGGGAACAGGCAGGCAGGTGAGTTTCCACCCCTTCAGGAAACTTTATAATGTTCCTCTGGGTTTGCTATCTCTCTCTTTCTCTCTCTTGTGTTCTCTCAAGCTCTCTTCTTATGCTCATGTTCTCTGTAACTCTATACGCCCTCTCCCAAGTCCAGATGTGCACGCTTACATATATGCACAACCACTAGACCACACAGTGATGGGAAGGGTGTAGTATTCCAGGTGCTTGGTATACAGGTTAATGGAGGAAAGAATATGATCAGTTCACTTCCCCTACAGATGATAAATTGTCAACTAAATTACAGATTTGTCATCCATAAGCAAAGTGATTACTACCATGTTTTGGCAACTTCAAAGCATCTCTGTGAAACACATTTTGAAAACTCTTAATCTGAATTGCTTTCTACTTTCTAACCATGGTTTTCAATTTTGTGACTATTTTGTTATTTAAAACAGTAGAAAGAAAAAAAAAACAGAAAGAAGAAAGGGAGGTGGGCTCAGAAGGAAGCAGAAGGAAAGAAGGAAAGAGTTCACAGTCTCGTACCCTAAGGGTTCAGGAAATATTAGAAGCAAAGTCTCTTTTGCATACCTCCAGTGTATGTATCCACCTGATGTTCATGTTAATTGAATAAATCTGAGTGTTGTAGTAGTGAGATATATGCAAGCCATGTTTTTCACACTTACTTTTAAGAGTTTCTTGTAACATCCTTGGTTCTACAACCCTGAACTCTGCAGAAAATCCTGTAAAGGAAGATTCCAAAGAAAATTAAGTCCTAACTGACTCCCCTTAATATTTTCCTACTTTTTTTTAGCTATCTTTACCATCCATGATAAGCTCACATGGTTTAAACAGCATGTAATTTCAGAAAGAACACTGTTAGTAACATGGGATTAAAGGAAGGAAGGAAGGAAGGAAGGAAGGAAGGAAGGAAGGAAGGAAGGAAGGAAGGAAGGAAGGAAGGAAGGAAGGAAGGAAGGAAGGAAGGAAGGAAGGAAGGAAGGAAGTTCTATATCCTATTGCTGCTTCTTTTGGTCAAGAGATACACTAGATTATATGATTGAGCACTGAGATTTTTGTATTCATTCACTGATTCATTGTTTACCTATACTATGTCAACTTCTGTGCTATGTAGGTGATAGTATGAGTATGAATTCATACATGCCTCCTTCTTCAACTGAATGTATCAAGAAAAACAGATATATTTATACACAATTTTCACATTTGAGGTGATCACTAATTTGTTGGTTTTTACTGACCTTTTCACCTATTTTTCATCTATTTCAAGAACTGATGTCCATTCATGGAAGTCTTAAACCCCTTTACATATTTCTTTGACAGGTGAATCAGCAGAGGGTTGAAAAATGCCACTGGTAATTTTCAGATCCTTCCTACCAAACAACAGAAGACAGATGCTATCTTTGCAGCAAATGTTCAAGAAAGATGGAGTAGGGTACACTGTGATCGAAACTAGCTTCAGGAACCAGGGAACCATTCCACTTGGTATTAGTAACATTTGTTGCTGCAGGTTTGGAAGTCTCTGAGTATGTGTTGAGGACACTGAGAAAAAGGGCAATGTTAAATGTGAAGGTTCCCTAAGCTGTGTACCTTATAGTTAGTCTGAGGTGTTAATTTCCACTGAACTTTTGAGTACACAGGAGAACAACAGGGGAGTGATAAATACTGACATGATATAATCATAGTTTCTCCTACACCACTTCTATAGTGTGCCATCTGCCTATTTCATTTTGTCCTTAAATCCATTCCTGCTCCTAACTAGACTGTTGTCTCTATCCCCTGCCAAAAATGTGATCTCTTAGTTGTCACTCTTATAAAGACTTGGTTTTGATTTATTTTATTGGCTCTTTCCACTTAATAATCACACATGTAAACACCCTGATGTTAGATGTTCCTCAGATTCAGATGGTATAGCTAAATCTTCAATAAAAGGAAGTATGAATATTTTGATTGCCATGGAAAGTGTACATTTTCACAATAAATCACATTTAATGTATTTATGAAGGCATGCTAGATGACCTTGTGGTGTCCCTTCCCTTCTTTCAACCTATTCACCAACCTAAAACTTGTCTGAACAATTTCCATTCTTGTTTTTGCTCTATTTTTATGTATCTAGTGAAACCTATCAGAAGAATTGGATAGGGAAAAATCTTGCCTTTTTATCTTGTCTACCCCTCAGCTCTATTGGTTGACATAATCTCAAATGGATCTCAAATAACCTCGTAGCCTCTGTGTCTTATTCCCCTAGGTGTTTGTGAACGAAGCATTTCCAAATGAGTCAAAGTCAAACTGTAAATTCTGAACATCCTTTACTTTTCTTTCTTTATTTGAATACTGACTCATCGGTGTGTAGTATATTATTTGAAATAGTCATATGTCTGTCAACAGCCTACATGTCTGTCATGTATTTTTTTTTTGAGCCCTGCAACCAAGAACATATATTACTTTCCATATAGATTTTCTTTTTATTTTGCTTTTAGTAAATTGAATAGTGATTATCTCCTCTGAATAAAAAGTCTTAAAATTATTGGAATATTAAGAGAATACTTAAAAAGGCATATATGGTCTTAAAACTAGTGTCTTTTATCTACACATCTCATACTAAATAGTGCATGACTTAAAAAAATGACCATCTTTTGCATATTATTTTGTTTTGTCTTTGTCACTTTGAATTTTTCATTACAGAAGTAATAGTAGCAGAGTTTACTAAATGCATACATATGTATCTGTCAGTCTTAATGTCATAAACTTAGCAAAACATCCCAAAAGAGTATTTATAGTTTTCTAAATCACTAGATTTCTAAGCATATTTAAAAGTTGTAACCATAAAAAGCATATTATTTCACTGACGTTTTTTCACTTAATCCATATCTTGAGTATTTCCTCACACAATTAAGCAATTGCATAAACACTGAATACTGAGTTTAACCCCTCTTCTGTAGTGGGAAATATCCATAACATTGACTTTAAATATAATTCCAATGGCTTCTTATCCATGCATTGAAATATAATGGTATCAAAAATTGCTAGACAAGTTTGTTCAACATGAATAAAATGAAATACTATTATTTGCAGTTTTGTCCTGAATCTGTAACTCTTTTCCTTCACCCCCATGTTATGAGGAACTCTTGATTAAGTTAGTAGTAAAAGCAGAGACACATGTCTATGACTCATGATATTTTCCGATGACTGTCTAGACTTACAACTATAGCTTGGTGTTCAAAATCTGTCTTCACTTAAGCTTTGTCCCAATTCTTTCTTTCTAATTTATTTATCTTTTTTTATCAAATAACTTATTCACATCTTTGTAATCCCCAGGTTTTACCCCCCCCACCCTCCCTGACCATTCCAACCTTGCTCTGCCAGCCCCCCCCCCTCTGTGAATTGTGTGCTTCAATTTGGTTGTTAGCTTATTTTGAATTTTCTTTATGGCTATTGTTTCTTTTCCATATCCCATATAATAGTAAAACCATTTGGTGTCTGTCTTTTTCTTTTTGACTTGTTTGTACTAATTTGATTCTTCCAGGTACAACTATGTTATCATAAATTCATCTAATTTGTCATTTTTAATTGATGAGTAATATTCCATTGTGTATATATACCACATCTTTGTATCCATTCATCTGTTTTGGGACATTTGGGTTGTTTCCATGTTCTTGCAATTATAAACAGTGCTGCAATGAACATCCAAGCACAAGTGTCCCTTTGTACACACATTAAGTTCTCCTTTGGGTAAATTCCCATAAGAGTGATTGCTGGGTGAAATGGCAGTTCCATTTTCATTAGTTTGAGGGTCCTTCCTCCACACAGCTTTCCATAGTGACTGGATCAGTTTACGTTCCCACCAGCAGTGTAAGAGTGTTCCTTTCTCTCCAAATCCACGCCAGCACTTGTTGTTGCCTGTTGTTTGTTTGTTTGTTTGTTTGTTTGTTTGTTTTGACGTGCGCCATTCTTACTGGTGTAAGGTGGTAACTCATTGTGGTTTTGATTTGCATTTCCCTGATTGATCATGACATTAAGCAATTTTTCATGTGCTTTTTGGCCATTTGTATTTCCTCTTTGGAGAAATGTCTTTTTAGTTCTCCCCATTTTTTGATTTGGCTTCCTGTTTTGTTTTTGTTTAGTTGTGTAAGTTCCTGTGGATCTTCGTTATTAAATCCTTATCAATCTTGTGGAGGGCAAAAATTTTTTTCCCATTCAGATGGGTTTCTTTTAGTTTTTTTCTGTTGTCTCTTTTGCTGTACAGAAGCTTTGTAGTTTGATGTAGTCCCAGCTGTTTATATTTTCCTTCTTTTTTTTTTTTTTTTTTTTTTTTTTTTTTTTTTTTTTTTTTTTTTTTTTTTTTTTTTTTTTTTTTTTTTTTTTTTTTTTTTTTTTTTTTTTTTTTTTTGCCATCTGTAGATGTTTCCAGAAAGGGATTTCTGAATTGTAATTCATGGAGGGTTTTGCCCAAGTTTTCTTCTATATATGCCCAGCCTATTTATCTTTATTATATTATTTATTTTATACATCATCATAAATGCATTGTTATCTATCCCAGGGTTCTCCCAACACCTTATAATCCATAAACCATCATCTTAGTCTGTGTGCCCCCCCCAATATCCCCCCTAGCTTTTTTCCAGTTTTAATAGTAGCTGCTCACCCTAATCCATAAGAAATATAGGCAGTGCCAGTGGCAAGATGAAAAACAGGAAATCTCAGAGAAAACCTGGAGAGACCTATGCCAGCCATATGTTATTACCTCAACCTTATTTATTAGAACAACAAAACAACAGCATGGTAGAGTTAACCAAACCAGTTGCATCTCTATCTAGACCTATGTGTAATATCTATGCATATTTCTCTTCACCCCATGGGACTCTATCTGTTCAAAGATTCCACTACTTAAATCAAAATTGTTTCCTAGTTAATGGTTGTTGATGGGTTTGTGACTTTTTTTTTTTGAGACTATGTCTTGCTATTTTTGCCCGTGGAACCACAGGCTCTCGTTGTCTGGGATACCACAGACTCAAGCAATCCCCAGCCTCAGCTTCCCAGGTAGCTGGGATTACAGGCGCGTGCCACCACGCCCAGCTATTTTTTTTTGGAACTAGGTCTCGCTACGGGCCACAGGCAGGGCTCGAACCGTGACCCCTAGCCCCGGCCGCTTCATAGGCTGAAGCTTACAAGCACGAGCCACAGTTCCCGGCCTGGTTTGTGACTTTTTTAACCAACAAGTAGATAGAAAAAAGTACTTTTCAGAAGAATTAAGATAAAATATTGGCCTTGGAAGAATTTGGTTATAAATTATCAAATTTGATTATAAATTTGATTATTGATTATAACCACCTGATTATAAAAATATTAGAAAGAACGGGAAACTTTGTGAGTTATCAAGGTGCTGACTTCTGGTTTTAAAGTGTGCATGTGCTACATAGAAGGAAATCTTATTCCAGGATCACAAATAGTTTACTTAAAATCCTAGATCTTCAAAAAAATGTCATTCACTATCTGAAGAGACCAGAACTTATCGACTAGTGGGGAGATGTGTGAAGCTGGAAAAGGTCACAGTAAGATTAAGATGTGGCCTTGCCTAATACATGTTAGGGGTGGAAAGTAGCCAAGCTAAGTTATGCTAAATCATCTCATCAATAATCAGGATCTTTCCAGAAATCTAATTCCATTTGATTAATATCTTGGGTCAAGTAAGAGTTGCATTAATATTCAGAAGATAGTTTCATTGTGGGTGCATTTTTTAATTATGTAGAGTTCTCTTAGCTTGTCAGACAAAACATTAGAGTAGATTTAAGACAGACTAGAAAGGAGACGCCATGTTGGGAGACTTTCAGTTGTGATTTTTACAAGGCTCCTGATAGCCTGAAACTCTGTGTTCTTCTCTGAACTTCACTTATCACCAGCACACTAATTTGCATGTTTTAAGAAGTTAAGAGGTTTGTTTAAGTAGAGTGAAAAGTGGAAAGCAAGATAAGCATAAAAAGGATTTGTTTGGCAATTGAATTGACTTATGACAATGGATTTTCTTTCTGCTCTTTGTCAAGAGAGGAGGCATGTAGCTGAGGATTCCCTAAAAGGAGCATCAACATTGGACAGTGCAAACTCCTAGTTCTGAAAGTCAGCAGATTGAGTTTAATTCTTGCTCAAAAATTTACCACTTGGATGACCTTGGTCAGGGCCTCTAAATGTCAATTTTTTTAATTGCAACTCACCCTTTATTTAATCAATCAAAAATAGTTATTGGGCAGTTCCATGCCAGGCATTATTCCAGCTGCTGTAAATTCAGCAATAAAAGATCCCTGCCCCTCACAGACTTTATCTTCTAATACTTTTAGGATTATTAAACTGATTTAACGAGAACATTATTTAAATCTCATAAGCATAGTGCTAGATGTGGAGTAGGTACTCAGTAAATGTTCTTTTTCTCCTCCAAGTTCTCTAATGAATTTTAAAAATTCATGAATAAAAATCTTAAGTTAACCTGGTGGAACTTTGGCACATTGTGTGTGCACCCAAAAGTGTTTAATACTTATTGTTCAGTTTACAGCAGTTTTCTAGTAAATTTTTTTCATGAAAATAGATCAAAATATTCATCTGAACATAAAATAGGAAGGGTAATCAATTTGGTTTATTCTTACTAGGTTTTCATTTCATCAACCCATAGGAGAGCGTTTGAATAAGGGGAAAAATGAGTGAATCAAAACCTATCCATTAGGTGCTTAATTGACTGAGCTCAAGTATTTAAATAGTGATTTTGCACATTAATAGTTGAGCCCAGATAAAAGCTTAGATTTATTTTATAAATCATTTTTTCTAAACTCTGCCATTATTTTAAAGGCACATGATTTTTGGAAATGCTGCAAATTAAAGCAACCCATCATAATGCTATCCATTTTTAAAATGTCAATCTCTTTGTAAAAGTTTTGGTGCAATTTTAAGTGTGCTCTCCTTAAACACTAGAAACCTCTTTGGAGGCAAGGGTAGACAGTGTGGCAGGTCAGTGTTCAAAGAATCCTGTTGAGCAAGATTAATACCAGGAGACATTTACAGTCTGTAGTAGTAGCCAGGGACTCAGACAGCTTTATTGATGTGTCATCAGACTGAGAAGAGAAGGCACCACAGCAGGGCGACAAGGACATGTTCTGTGTGTTCATCGATCTGCAGTCTCCCATGGAAAACTTCACATATTTCTGAATGTTTTCAGTGGTTTTATTGATGCAGCTCCTGCCAGCCAAGCAGGGAATGAATTGGAGCCACTGCATGTATTTTTCATGTTGTGTTGGCACTGTCATTTAAGAATTTAATATAAACATAGGTGATGCAGGAAAGAAGGGATATTGAATGTCTCATTAAATATTTTGAGGGCGTTGCTGGGGGAAATTGCAAAACCCCAGAAAGTCAAAGAGGTGTGAAATCTGCACTTAGCATATGGTAGGTGACTGTTGTTATGGCATTTCTGTGCTCCTTTGTTACTGAAATCCTCTGGTGCAGTGGGTGGGCAATGAGTCTTCACTTGGGGAATCAGTCAGTAGAGTAATGTTGTCATCCAAGAAGACAATGTAAATTGATAAAATGTTAATACACATTTTGTTTGTGTATGGGTATGTTCATGGAGCAGACTGAATTAGTATATGCCAGTAGAGCATAAAGACATAGGTTTAAGAAGGACTCTGAAAGCTTTGCTATGCATTTTCCTGTCTCCAAGCAGGGAAACTCTCATATTGTATGGAACACAAAACATACAAAAATACTCGGCAGAGCAATAAACTACTTTCAATTTTGAATATTAATTTCAATTTAAAAATATATTTATGAATGGTATTAGCATTTGTTTAGACATGACATGTTAAGTTCATGATCAGCTTTTTATAAAATATTTAATTCATATGCCTTTATTTCTGTATTTATTTTCTATAGTGTATTTCATTGTTATCAGTTTTCCAGCAAATGAAGGGTACTCAGCTTTGATTCTAGCAACAGTGTTCTCAGCCAGGCACAGTGGCTGGTGCCTATGTGCTTCAGCCTATGAAGTGGCCAGGGCTAGGGATCGTTATTCAAGTCCCACCTGGGGCCCATAGCAAGACCTAGTTCCAAAAAAATAGCTGGCATGGTGGTGTACACCTGTAATCCCAGCTATCTAGGAAGCTGAGGCTGGGGATTGGTTGAGTCCATGGTACACTGGGCAAATGAGAGCCTGCGGTTCCACGGGAAAAAATAACAAGACCTAGTCTCAAAACAAACAAACAAACAAACAGACAAAACAATAGTGTTCTGAAAACGTTTATCATGATTTAATAAAGAAAACATATCTTTACTCAGGGTATTTGAGGTGCTCAAGGGAGTCTTACCCACGCTGATTTGGGCTTGGTGAGAGTGTGGGAAATGTGAATGAAAGCTCGTTGGAGTTGACTAATTTCAAGTCTGTGTATTGTGGTATCACAATTACTATGTTTCAATATCATTAGCACCATGGGTCACAATGGAATAGCCCTTCCTATTTCATCAAAAATATTTCCTCTGCTTTAGATCTGCTCATCATTCCCGTCTCCTTTGTGGAATTTTTACTCTCTTTTAGCTTACTAAATACAAACAAACAAATAAAAAATATATTTGGCCCTTTATCATCTCTATATAAAACCCAGACTATAACCTTTCCTTGATGATTAGGTTTTCTTAAATACCTATGCACAAGTCCATTAAGTCTTCTGTCTGTCTATGGTTATTTGTCATCTGTCCCCATCTCCTCTCTGAAATAGTTCTGATAAAGATTATTTAGTTACTCCAGCAGCTTTGGAGTTACCAACTTTGACCTCTCTGAAAACTGTGGCATCTTTGACAACTCTCTGCCATAGGAAACCTTCTTTTCCTTGGATTCTGAAGCTCCTTTCTCCTTATTTTTCTGCTACAGTGCTCTTGACTGTTTAGTGAATTTGCCTTCCTCTTTACTTACATTACAAGTGATGGTGATTCTCACAGTTGATTTTTATCCTTGTTTCTTATCTTTCTTTTATCCTTTTCCCTTATTTATTTTACAACTTGCTGATTCTCAGCTATCCTAAATACTATGATGATTCATAAATCTCCTTCCCCACAAGGCATCTTGGTGGAATTAAGCCCTAACACTAACTGGTACGAAGGCATTGTTTCACATCTATTTGTATACATTCACACTTCAGCATTTCAGCTTCTTTCGTCATTTCCATCCGTTCTGTCTCTCCTGCTTGTTAGGCTCACTATATTTTCTCCCTCAAGAGCCACATCTTCGATATTTACACAAAGCTGAGAAGCATGAATGTCTCATTCTAAAAGCCTGAAATTACTAAATTATTGAAGAACTAGAATCACAAAGAGTTGCTACACTAGGACTATGCCTCGCATAGGGGCAGAGATCAGAGTCTGCTGTTAGCAAATATCTGGAAAGAGGCTGATAGCCTCTCTATCATCAGAAATTTTCTGATGTCAACTGGAACAGGAAATTCAAACTTTGTTATCGACAGATTACTTCATTGTGTCATTCAAGTCAGCATTGCCTGCATTTTGTTTCAGTCATAAAATTTAATTATTCCTACTTCAGGAAGTTCAACAACAGTGGTGGAGAACTATAGCTGAGTGTTGGGATGGTTGTAACATACATATGAAGAAGTGGGAGTCTGTGTTTCTGAATAATATTCAGTATTAAAAACTAATAAAAATATAAAAGGGAGCAAAATAGCTTAGACTTAACTACTGAATGACTTTGGAAAGTAAATGCAAACTTCTTCCTAACATTCTACAAAAATAACTGATGCTTACATAGAATGAAAAAAAAAGTTCAATGTCACTAGCAATCAGGGAAATGCAAATCAAAACCACAATGAGATGCTACCTTACACCAATAAGAATGGCCTGCATAAAAGTAAAAATGGGTAACAAAAGTGCTTGCATGATTGTGGAGATAAAGGAACACTCTTACACTGCTGGTGGGATTGTAAACCAGTCCAGCCACTATGGAAACCTGTGTGGAGGACCCTCAAACAAATGAAAATGGAGCTACCATTTGACCCATCAATAGCTCTTTTGGAAATCTACCCAAAGGAGATCTCAATATTAATACAAAGGGACACCTTTGCTCATATGTTTATTGCAGCACTACTAATAATTCCAAAGACATGGAAACAAACCAAATGTCCCAAAATAGACAAATGGATGAAAAGATGTGTTATATATGCACAATGGAATATTACTCATCACATAAAAATGACAAATTTGATTAATTTGAGATAACATGGATGGGCCTAGAAGAAATCATAATAGCAGAAACAAGTCAGAAAGAAAAAGACAGAAACTAAATACTTTCACTAATATATGGGATATAGGAAAAACAAAGAAAAGGCTAGGAAAAAAAGTTAAAACAAGCTGACAACTGAATTAAAATACACAACTGAAAGGGGGGAATGTGTGGGAATGATCAGGGAGTGGATGTGGATATGGAGGGTGATCCCTGGGGAATACAAAAATGTGATATATATATATATATAAATTAAGAACAAATATTAAGAACAAATAGAACATATTAAAGAAATATTAAGAACAAAAGAATATGAAAAAAATGCTGTAAGAAAAAGCCAGTCTTTCTTTGATTAAGATAGTGTGATCTGACTAGGGGAAAAAATTGCATGGTATCCATGCTTTATAAGTCACTGTGGTGGAGGAGAGAGGTTTCTATTTGATGTATATGAAGAGATAGGCTGGGCCAGGTTAAAAGAACTGTGTAGAACAAAGAAGGGGCTGACATTTGTTCCAAGTGCAATGGAAAGCCATTAAGCCTTTTTAGTTGGCATAGAATAAAATTCTACCAGCTGTGTGGATTGTGCTTCAGTTTTTCTTTTGTTCCAGAAAAAATGCAAGTATCAACATATGAAAATCTCTAAAATTAAGCCATAGTAGGCATAGAGAGAAATGAGAATGTAGATAATTTTTGAGGTTAGTATCATCACATTTTGATGGATTGAATGTGATTAGAAAGGGTTGAAGATGTCTTCCAGGTTCTTTTCTTGGGGAAGTAAGTGTATATCATACCCATTTTCTGAAGTGGGAAATATTATAAGAAAAAAGAATTTGGAGAGGCATTAGGAGTTCTGAGTTGGCCATGTTCATTGACGATGCCTATTAGATAATTACGTGAATCTATTTAGTTAGCAGTTATGCATATGGGTCTGAAGTTTTAATAGTTGCTATTTTTCTTTTTCCCAATAATTTATTTATCTTGCATGCTGAGCAGATTACATTCATGAATACACCACCAGTTGTTTTTCTATTCTCTTTTTGACAGACATTGGAGCTGTTTCCTGATTTTGACAGCCATGACTCAAGTAGCTATGGATATTCTTATACAAGTGTTTTTGTGGACAGATGTTTTTATTTCTTGGGGTAAACACCCAGAAATAGAGGTGCTATGTCATCAAGTTAAACATATGATTGCTTTTTTTCATAGACATACGTGTCCTAATGAGTTACTGTTTCATGAATTGGAACCAGGTGTTCCCTCTGGATTGATGGAGCTTTGCAGATAGAGACCTACAACCTGACAATGCAACATCCTTTAGGAGCCATTTTGATGGGCACAATTAGCCATTAGTCTTGGCTTCTCTAATTCCTAGACTACCTATTTAAGTAATTCTGATCATTGAAGAAGAGAATTGGAATCAACCAATATGGTCAAACCAATCAACCAATCAACCAATATGGTCAAAATTATATTTATAGAATGTTTCTGGGAGGGGTAAGAATGATATCCTTGAAGAGTCCCAGATCACAGGTATATTCTATTTCGGTACTCTTGGAATTTTATGTTGGTCCCTTTTTGATACATGTCTTACTAAAGAAATATTTTCTGGCTGGGCTAGGATTTTGGTTCTATTGTTTTAGTTAGAGGAAGTTGGAATTCTTAGGAGAGGGAAGAAATACCATACCATTTTAGAGCAGAGGTCACTGGGGGAAAATGGATGAATTAGTCTTGCTTTGTCATAGAGAAAAGTATAATAGGAGAGAAAAGTTAAAGAGAGGGTGAGAGAAAGATGGTAGAATTCCAAGTTGGGGAGTAGGGCTTAATATTTTGGCCTCTAAAGATCACTTTCTAATTATTTGCTAAAAAATTCAAATGCTATAAAATGTAATTATGGCTTCCTAAGGGGTAAGGATTTAGAGAGCTACAAATTGGGGGGGGTACTCAATTTGGAGGAAACATTGGCAGCAGGGGATATTGTATAATATATGTTGCCAGGGTTTTCAACTCTAGGGAGTAGCTATGCCCAAGTCTAAATGGTCGACCTTTGAGCCAGAAATTTTGAAAGGTTCTCTTTCATCTTGTGTTCATTGCAAATTAACATATCTTTAGCAGAGGGAAGCCCCCACTTCTTCAATACCCCCCACTGCTATAGTGTAGTCAGTGATTATGATTTTGGGTAGACCTTTGCCAGCTCTTTGCCAGGGAAATGCCTGGATTGCCAATTGACTAGTGATGTCACATGGCTCCTTACTGTTAGTTAACAAAAATGCTAGGGAAAGAGTTCTTTCTTTGGAGTGAGGTAATATTTTGCACAGCATTCATGGATTTATGGAAGAAGAAACTTCTATGGGTCATTGAACATGGGTGAAATTTAATAATTCTGAAATATACTAATTATACCAAAGTGTGTAGGTGGTAAATCAATAGTTTTCCAGGAAAATTTGAATAACACTCCTCTACACTTGGAACTTTTTAAAAGACAATTACTTTCCAGTGGTTCAGTGGAAAATGGAGCCAAAAGAATGGTAATATGCTTCATCCAGATCCTGTTATCTGCAGCAGGGACACAACAATATTTTTTTCTAAATGCCGAGGACAATATTCCCTGCTATTGGGATTGATCTGAGCTTTATTCTCCAGTTGGTGCACAGACATCCTGCCCAATCATCTTCAAATTGTTATGTTCACCTGATACTTTTACACTGTCCCACTGCTGCTCTCTAAGTATCTAGTGTCAGATTCTTGACTTGGAATTCATAGTTAAATGGACTAAAATGTAGAGTCGTTACTTTCTGCCTTTTTGTCTCCAGTGACGTGTGTAACACTGAGTTTTTCTTTTGATATTTGCAATGGAAATATTAGATGTCAACGAGAAACAAAAATACAAAAAATGCTGTGAAGGTCTCTGTAAGGGAAAATATTCACCTGAACATTTTGCTGTGACTCCTTCTGTCAAAGAGGGAAGAAAAAAAATCACTCAACAGATGTTTGTAAGTTTCCATTCTTCAGTCTTTTCATAGAGTAAGGCTGAGTATTTCTTATTTTTTTTCTCTTAAGCAGATGACTTCAGTGGGTACTTTAAAATAATGAAATAGGCAATGACATCTAAAAGTTGCTCATCCCCAAGTCATGATGTTTGTATCATAACTTATAATCCCTATGTGATGATAAGTTATATATGATATGTAGCCAGGGTCACATACAGGGGCTGAAATGAGCACTCAAGGTTATATTTGAAAATCAGCAAGCTTAAAACCAGAAAATATATGCATGCCCAATATTTCCCAGTTCAATGAAGGCAGAGTTTGAGGGGTTTGACTACACCCCACACCTTCTAACCAGTAGCTCATTCAAAGATGATGTTATAAAATATTGGGTCACATAAATTCATAGACAACATATATTCGATAGACTCATAAATATCTGAAAAGATATAGTGGCACAGTTCAGTTTTCTTCTCTATGGTTCCTTCATTGGAAGATTGGGGGGGGGGGATGTCTCCATGGTATGACTGTATTTTCCAAGGCATTTGATGGAAGAACTCAATATCCTAATGATGAAGATAAAGAGATATTAAGTAAGTTTTGGTAACAGTGAAATAATGGTAGGTTCACTAAGTGGTAGAATAATAGTATATTTTCAATAATAAAAATCTTAGTATAAGGTCTGCTTAAAAGAATTGGGATTAGCTTTTCCTGGTATGCTTTTGAGAGCTTGGTATCAGGGAGCATGGATAGATGTCAAAGATATAACTGGATACATTTTAAAATACTGTGGCACTTCTTAACAGGAAGCCGATTTCCTTCACTGAAGTATTCAACCATAGAGAAAAAAAGAACTTATACTTTACAGGAGTTGGTAAAACGTAATTCAACAATTCTCTGAATATTTGATATCAGGGTTCCTTTGTATTCTTGTGAAATATTGAGGATCCCCCCCCAAGAGAAAATTTTTGATCTTTATGCCCATCAATAAAATAAAAGAGATATTAAATACGTATTCGTTCAGTTTAAAATAATAGCACATGCACTACATGTTAATGTAATAACAGGGTTTTATGAAAACAACCTTTTTAAATACAGTTTAATGAAACATCTGACATTGTTTCATTTTTTTTTCTGCCTTAATAGAAGAGACATATTTATATACTGATCCTCTTGTAGAATGCGGTTTTATTTGAGGGTCCAATACAGCTCACAACTCAATTGTAAACATGTTTTTCCTGAAGAAGTCAACTGCACTTCCTCATTTCTTTGTCTTTAGCAGTTCATCACATGAAACGTTTTGCTTTGCATTTAGTTTTAATTTAAAATTAATGCTAATGTTATTAGAAGCCAGTATTCTAAAATGTATTCTATTTACTAATTCATCATAGAAATCTTAAGTGAATATGACATTGTTTTGCATCAATACTGTGAACTTAAAATGATAGTACTAATTTAGTTCAATGTAACTGCATTTGTTTATGTACAAAGGCACCATCATATTTACCCATAATAGTTTTTCCACCATCAATGGAAATGTCAACTCAATTAAAAGGTATATCGGTGTCTTTAAGTCAGCATAAACATGCTTTTGGTGTTGTGCATACCTGAGATGGTCCAGGGGACACCCATTATTTATTGGACTAATAATCTATGGATTAATAGCCCATATTCTGAATTAGACCAATTTTCTTTGAAGTCTGCCTTCACTGTTTATTTGCTAGCTAAATGACCTTGGTATACATTAATTCAGGACTGTTTTCTCATCTGTAAATTGGGGACATTTATGTCCATGGCACAGAGTAGTCATGAATTATTAAGGACAAAAAATTATATACCAAACAACATGCCACTGGATTGCATTTGATACTTTAATATGTGATACAGTTTCAGTAATAACGACCTAGTTGAGGTGCATAAATTTGATCAGTTATAGATTAGAATTAATTACTTTTAAAATACATGAAGACTGAGATTTTTAAATTAATTTTGATGTTGAAAACCAACACTGCCACCATCACAAAATGTATCACACAGGCTGCAGCAAGAACTATTTGGGGAGAAGAGGTTAAATCTTCCTACTTGCAAATTCATACATAAATTGAGAAAAAAAGTAAGTAAATATGATATGGAAGATCAACTTCTAGCTTAATCCTTCCAGTCATAATGTTATGTGTAAATCCTTTAGATATTAAAGTCTAGTGTCATTTTTCTTTTGCCAGGTTCCTCAATTTTTGTAGTGGGAACAAAGTTTGAAAACTGTGAAAGCTGAGTACCTTAGTTTGAATCCTGGCTTAGTCTCCTATTAGTGTAGCTGTGAACCTCAGTCTCCCATATGAAATATGTGAATGACATTTCAGCCTCCTTTGAGAAATAGACATTAAGACTCATGTTTATAGCATGTCCAGAACAGTGCCTGAAAAAAATAAAAATTCAAAATATGACAAATATATATTTCATTTTTTAAAAATATATACCTATATATACATATATTTTAAATATATATATACACATATATATTCACATATTTTTATTCCCCGGGGATCACCCATATATTTCATTTTTATGGGACAGTCCTAGACCTAGAATTTTAGAGATAAATGAACTCACTATATTTCCTTGGAAGTTTTCTAAAGTCAAAAAGTAAAATTGACTTTACATGAATAATTGGTAAACACAGATTAAGGTAGGGAGGGATGGGAGAGAAAATGTTGATAGACTTAGCATATTTAAAAGCCACAGTATTAACCAAGGAAAGTGATGCTGACCCAGAACTGGAGCAGAAAGTTGAACCCTCAGTAGGTATTGAGCCCCCTCCTTGCCTAGTTCATAGGCTATCTAAGCGAGTGAGAATGGCCACAGCATCTTCTCTGGACTCTGTTTCGATGGGTTCATGCCTATCTGCCCATCTATTTTAAGAGAAATGATAGGTAACACTTTTACTGACTGCTTATCCTTTTGTTTTATCCTATCAGTACTAGGGAGGGAATCATTTCTGGAGTGAAGTGAAGGAGTTCAGGGAATTCAGTATAGGAGTTCTAGTCCTAGCTTCTTAAGAACTTGAACAAGCAGAGTAATTTCACAAACCAGCCTATATTATCACCAAAGACAAAGAGTCTGCTCCCCTTGCAAATAACCTTTATTACTCTGAGCCAAGGTACTTAGTTCAGGGTGGTGCTGGGGCCATGAGAGTGAGAAAGAAGGACCATCATTGAAAATAATGATAAGAAAATACTGTCACTCCCTCAGAATACGTATAACTGCGGAACCTTTGAGTCTTTGCTGCTAACTTCAGTATATAAAAAAAAAAAAAAAGTGCTTTACTCTTGTGAGCAGGCACGGCAGGAGCCAATATACCTATGGAGAAACCAGCTGGACTTGATCCTGTCCTGAAACTCATCAAAAGCCTTGTGAGGTCAGTTACCGTTGCAAAATCTCCTAAGCATTGATCCTCACAGAGACAAGAAGAGTTCAGCTGTTTTTTTTTAATCCCACAAGAAGCCAGAGGAATTGGCACTTAGCAAATCCTCTTTTAATTTGCTCACTGAGAAAATTCAATCGAGACATCATTAAAAGAAAAGAGACCAGCATGGCACCATTTATCGACTCTGTCTTTGAGCTATTACTGCATTTCAAGGGGCAGAAAATGATGGGCAGAATGATATTTTCTTGCTTCTGAATAAAGAAGCAATTTGAATGATATTTTCTTGCTTCTGTACAAGAACCCACAATTCTTCTTTATGTCTGAAGCCAAGAAAATTATATACATGTATGTAAATACCCATTACCCACCTATACCTGCTGAGTCTATCTCAGCAATAGACCACCAATTAAGCAAACCACATTCTACACTCTGATATCAGATTCAACTTTAAAACCCTTGGGGGTGGAGATTAGAATCTTCAATGAATGAAGCTAGTTGAGAAGCTGTGATTTCTGAAGAGTGATTGGGGAAAAGGTGAGCAAAAATCATAGTAAAGTCTATGTCAGACAAGAGTGTAAATCAGATTTCAGACTTTTATTATTGCCACGTTTTTAAACTCTGAAATTCTTTTCTCTCATGTATAAAATCAGAATAATATTACATCACAGATGTTTTATAATTAAAAATTCAATTTATATAAAGTGTCTGGAAGCTGAAGGTGTTAGTAACTGCCCTTATCTTTACATGGGCATGATCATGTTCAAAGACTAGCCACCTCACTGCTAAGGTTGTTACCCATCTCTGCTACATTCTAGTTGCCTGATCTGGAGGAGAATGCTGCATTTCTACAATCTCTATTTGTTCAAATATACTTTCAAGATATTTTCTAGGTTAGGGAATTTCGTGAGAACTGAATATAGTATCATGCAAAATGCTTGCAGATATACATGCATACATACCTGTTTGTATCTCCTCATTTTATATATATATATATATATATATATATATATATATGTGTGTGTGTGTGTGTGTGTGTGTGTGTGTGCATGTGTGTGTGTATTCCATTTTAAAGACATTCCAGTATCCAGTAGTTTATGCAATTTGAAATTGTAAATGTTAAACTGTGATTATTATAAGTCTATTGTATATATTAATCAGATTAGAAGTGAAAATACACGCTAATATCCCAAAGTATATTGTTGGAATGAGGTAGGATAGTTGTGAGAGCAAGAATGTATGCATTGGTATCTAAGTTAGAATTAAGGGCATAGAGAAAGGTAGTACAGAGGATAGAATGAGAATAGATGGAATAACAATACAAGTACATTTGGTGAAAAATAGGAACATAAGCTTCAGAGGTCATGTGTTAAATGTGGCTAAGTATCCACTTAGGTTTCTAGTGTTTTTTTCATGGGACTAGTAGGCTAAGTCATTTGGAATTGATTTGATGAGCGATACCAGTTTGTTGAAGGTGTTTAAATAGGATCTACTTTACAAATGTTTTAGCTAAAGGTAGATGACTAGGGTCTATTTCTAGGAAATATATAATGCTCATTTCCATTTCATGGAAGATCATGCAACAGAAAGGATTTATTGAACTTTCATATACAATAGCATTCTGTAATTCTTATATACACAGGACTGTGATATTAATCATCAAATGGGTATCTCATATCTATTAAAACTTATGAAGAAAATGGTTTGAAATTTTATTTTTAATGATACATTGGTTAAGGCCCTTGAGATTTTCCACAGTCTAAGGCTGAATATCTGCCAAGTTACAGAAAAAAAGAAAAGTTTCATCTTGGTTTCTATAGTTGCAATGAAACTCACCCCCTCCCATATTAAGTGAAAAACAAAACAACTAAAACAGAAAGGAAGATAAATTTATCTTTTTCTAGTCAGCAATAACTTAGGGGAAGAAAAGCAACATATTTGGAGCTATGTAAATCTTAATGGCTGCCTCATTCTTTCTGAAATGTGTACAAGGGGAAAAGTGCATATTTCAAAAGACAATGGTGATCACACTGAATATTACTGTTTTCCTGCAAAGTAAGCTGATTAGGAGAAAATCCTGAGACCTCTAACACAGATTCCTTGCTTGTCTTCCCCTTTCCTTCAAGAACAGGCACAGCTGGAGCTCCATTGATGAGTGTCAGGAGATCAGAGTGTTCTTTCCAGAAGACATACCATCACTTGTCACAACAATGTGAAGTGGTTATTTAGGTGAGAGATTGCTTATTTCTCCCTGGGAGTCGGGGAGTAGTAGTGTCGTTCAGTTTACCCTATGACGTGGATGATTCTGTTTTCCCATGGAATTTATCACAATCCATTTGATATTGAGATGATCTCTTCATCTGTTCATTTTAATTGAAGCTCTAAAACTGCAGTAAAATAGAATCTTAGAAAAACAAATGAACAACAACAACAAAACACTATTGTTATAATTGGAAGAGTCTCCATGGCTAATCTGAATCTTGATAAGTCAACCTGGCATCCCTTTCCCCTCTATCACCTCACTTTGTTTTTTGTTCTTGTTTTTGTTATGATCTGACATGTATGCAGGTTCTTTTCTGTTCATAGTATTTTTTTACCTGCTTTTTCAACTTCAAAATGAGGCTTGTCACCTCATTTTCTTTCATCTTTCCGTGTTATCTTGTTACTAATAGCATTGCAAAACTGAACATACAACATTCTGAAGAATGTTGAATACATTATATGGTGACTAACTCTTCTTTCTGAA
This sequence comes from Uropsilus gracilis, assembly GCA_004024945.1. Taxonomy (NCBI): domain Eukaryota; kingdom Metazoa; phylum Chordata; class Mammalia; order Eulipotyphla; family Talpidae; genus Uropsilus; species Uropsilus gracilis. Next base: position 27,087 of record PVHY01003123.1, on the reverse strand, counting down.
AATGCCTTCTCTGAAAATGGAAACCCAGCTACATAGGGCAATTGAAATTTGTATTATAAAATAAAATAACTATCCTCAATCACTTTAACCACATTTTACAGGTAGATTGGGCATTACTAATTCGGACAGAGTTAATGTAGACGGTTTCTGTCATTTCAGAAACTTAGCTGGGTAATTGTGAGAAAGTCTTTTGCTGTTAAAAGGTGATCCACAGATTAGGTACAGAAACTCCTGCTGGAGATGACGGGTTTCTAACCTTCCCATCCCAAACTGTGCACTGCATTTGACAATATTCCAGGGTCATTTGCATTCACGTTAAAGTGGGCAAATAACTATCTAGTTAACTGATTGTATGCAGAGTGCGTTCTTTCAATGAACACAGGAATAAAAAAATATCACTCCTTTATTTTCTACAAGAAAGAAAAAAAAAACCCTCAAAATTCAGGATGTTTTGTTTTAGATTAGAATCAGCAATTTCTACTTTGATTCTATTCCCCTTCTGCTATTATTGTTTTTTAGGGGGAATAAATAAAACATTAAGTTATGTAAAATATGCAGTTGATATATGACTGAATGAAATATTTTACATTTTTCAGTCACTCACTCAGTGTACCTTATTCATCAAAATATATTAACATGTCTCCATAATCTCTATCAGCTATTTCTTAGCTGTTAGTTCTGAGGGTGACAGTTATAGTGATGTTTCCAAGGGGCTTCAATGGAACACAGAATGATTGATATGGAAATATTTATGGGAACTTAGTCATGGGGAATTTAAGTTTGATTGAATAGAGAACTGCAGGATATATCATTTTTTCCCTCTTTTGGGACCTGGAGGGAAAAAAGTCATGTCAGGGAAGTTTTCCTTTCCTTTGAAAATATTATAGATATTAATCTTTAATGCTTTGTTGTATAAATATTTTTGCTAAGCTGAAGGACCTGCCTTGAGATAAAGATTGTTTATAAAATCCCTGATACTTATCTGTAATGATATTATCACCTTGGCTAATGGAATATTGTAGCTTATGGATTTTTTTTAATCGATCTTGGTGTTCATACTACTTGATCTATCTCTTTTCACTTGGGTGGCTGTGCCGGGCTTATCTGTGCTATCCTTAGCGTTTTAAAAGGACAATCTTTTTCCTCTTTTCCAAGGAAAGGTCTTGCAGTGGTATTTCAAGTAGGTATGTGTGCACAGATGTGTGTGTGTATGTGACTTCTGCTTTGGCCTAAAGTAAAACTTTCTGGACCATATTTCTCCCCTAATTGAGCTGAAGATTTGAAAGCTACTTGGGGTGGAAGTAAGATTATGGGGTAGTGAAGACCAAGCTATAAAGCTTTCTTGCAAGAAGCAAGGAAGAAATACAGAGGCTTGTCACAATGAACTTTATTAAGCAGTGCATGTTTTAAATGGTTTGAGCCTTAGTTCTGCCACTCACTATCTGTGTGACCTTTAACCTTTTTCAGACTACTCCCCCAGATGTAAACTAAACAATCTTCCTTCATCATCGGTTGTCATACACCACATTTAATAATGTGTTGTGCATTAGATGTTTGGTGCCTGACAGATATGTGTGACTATTTATTGTTTGGATTGTGCCACTCTGAGCACAAAGCCCATGCTACTAAGAGGTTTTGCCTGTGTAGTGCAACCATCCTAATCCAGGTAAGTTCATTGCTTCCAGCAACTAGCAAAGAATGTTAGAACACTTGGTGGATCCCACAGGCCTCAAAGTTCTCCCAGGGAACCAAGCACACAGGCACAGGTACAGGTAAGAAGACTGGCAGGCAAGGAGGCAGGCTAGGTAGGCCAGGGCAGTGTCAGTGTGGCTGGGAGGCAGGTGAACCCCCCAAATCTCCCAGGAATCTTCATATTTTCTCTCGGTTCTCTGGAATTATCTTCCAGTGTGTTCCCTGCTTTCTTCTCTCTCCTCACCCCCCAGTGTTTTCTCTTCCCAGGCCTATGTGTGCCCACTCACACATGTGTGCCCCATTACTGAGATCAGTGCAGTCATGGGGAGGGAACAATATCGTCGGTGATGGTCATAGAGGTTAATGTTGGGAGAAGCTTTACTGACTCATTTATCCTACAGTCTTGTGTAGTCATTCAAAGAAACTTGAGCTTCTATAACTCAGCACCTTTTGGGTATGTCAAAGAAGCTTGAAAACATGTGTAACCCCTTACTTTGTAATGGGGACTAATTGCTCACTATGGTTCAGTCACTTGGGATTGATCTATAATAAAATGTCATGATATCTCAAAACTATAGCTCTTAAGCAGCTTCTTCCTTACTCGTAGAATTGGCTAAACCCCATAACTATTCCAGTGACAGGGAATCAAGAACCCAGTCCTTTATTTGTCTTGATCTATTGCTTTTTGCCTCATTTGTTTATCTAAATTCTTACCTTTTATTTGTACCTCTCAGAAATGACTTCATGGATGTAGCAATCTATGCTACATGAAGGATACTTCATGCTTTTCTACTCCAGATTCCCCACATTATATTATTATGAAAGACCTCTATTCTGAGTTCACTTTTGAGACTTTTGAAAATCTACTCTACAGTTACCAGTTGCCTGATTTTTCTGTAAACATCTTTAACCAGAAGGAGTGAGGTGCCATTCTCTCACTTGATCTCAAATTTCAGTGTTTTCCCCTTTTTTTGTACTTTATCCTATGTGTCTTTCAGAGATCTCTTCTGCTTTACTACAGCAGCTTCTGTCTACTTGCTGCATTCACTGAGTTGTTATTTTAACTGAGGTAACATTGGGGTACCCCTACCAGGTACCACCACCATAGCACAGACACCACCAGTTCACCAATATTCCACCACCATAGGACATCAGACTTCCTTCTCTGTTCTTTGGAGCTTCCCCACTCAGTTCCCACCTTTGTGGGAACAGATTGTAGAACAAAGAGCAGAAGTAATAAACACTAGAATCATGTTTTTATCAGCTAGTTTGAGCACTTCTAAGTATCTTCCAGAGTTGAAGTAACTCTACTTTTCCTTTTCCTCTCGACTCTCTCTGATAGCTGATTAGCTTCTCTGATATTTGCCACAAACCTGAACTCAGTAGCAGTTTCTGAAGCTTAATGATTATTCCCTTAATTCACACAACCCCAAACTTTACTTTTTCCTTGCATAATAATTCATACTTGATTTTTTTTTTTTAAGTGAGCAAACCAGGGCTTCTGAATTTCTGACTCCTTGGCCATAGCATATATCCCAAATCATCTTACTATCTCTCATGAATTTTTCTCTATCTCTGCATCTTTTATTTTCCAGATGATCTTATTCCTTCTGCCCAGGCCCAGAACCAGAGATAGCTAAGCTCCTATAAATTAGTGGGGAATTTCTTCAAGGAAATTTGTCTCCATATTTCTAGAGTCACTATTGTGACTTCTTTGCTTACATTTTCATCCTTTCTTTCCTTTTTTATAATCTCTTACCTGCACTGTCTGATATTCCTGATGGGCAGACAACTAAAATCGGGTCAAAAGGGGCAAAAACCACCAACCAACAAGAAACAGGAAAAAAGCAGCACCTTTTAAAATATGGCTTCTGCTGCCCAACTTTTTCACCAGATCTACATCACCAGTACACACAGCAGTTGCCAAAGTCACAAAGCAAATTAAACAACAGGGTTTTATTTACAAGGGAAACTAACCAGAAAAACAAACAAACAAACAAACAAAAATCCTTAATGCCACAAGTGGCCAGTAATTTCACCCCAAGTACTGTTTAGTCCGAAATCCCAAACACACATCCAAGACAGTGCCCCTCCAAACCTGCAGGCACCCTGCAAAGTTCAGTCCTTCTTCAGAGTCTTGTCTTTGCTTCTTCACTCTCCAGCATTCCAAGTTGCTCCACTTCTAAGGTTCTTCAAGTTTTTCCAACAGATGCTGATGCGAACTCAGCTTTCCAAATATGCTGCCTTGCTACAGCTCTACACGCTTCTTTACCAGGCTGCCATCAGCTGTGTCTGGCCACATTCACCAAGCCTCCCCTCAGCAGTCCCTGGTCATTCAGCCTGCCTTTCTGCAATCTGACTCTGCACTGACTACTTCTCTGTTGGCCAATCTCCCACCATGGCTCCTTGCCACCTCTAGCTCATTTTTCCAGGGCCTTCCCCTGGCAGGCCACATGGGTCTATTCTCTCAGTCATTCTCATCTCTCTTCTATCTCTCTCCTCTCTCTTCCCTTTTATCCCCCCTTTTTCCACTTCCCATTTTCTTTAATGGGTCTTTCTATCAGACTCTGCCAATCAAAGGTATTTTGGCGCCCGTACAATTTTCAACTATGTCAATATCTTGTGTCACAACCACAAATCCTTGGTGAAAATGACCAGATCCATTGATTTGAGGTCAACTGGAAGGCTCTGCTGACCTTGACTGCTTTCACAGTTCAATGGCAAGGAGCATTGGCCAACTTCAACTGGAAGAATTAAGAAGTTTGCGTCTCTGCTCTTTTGGGCTTTTAGTCATCTCCGACTATTTCACCTGGGCATGTTCTCCTGTCAGAGAGAAACAGAAGCAAAAAAGGACAAGATTTGAAACTGAAAGATCATCAATACTGCTTCCTTTTAGTGATCAAAACAAGTTCTCTGATCAAACCCAGTCAAGGACCCCATGCACCATAATGTGAAATTACATATAGAACAAGTTAGGGACAAAGAGGCAAAAACCCTTACTGTCATCTGCCTTCAGTCTTTGTGCAGAACTTTAGGAAGTATTAAAGGTTTCTCAGGATTATGTAAAGCATATATGTAAAGCATAGTGTCTGTGAGAAGGTGCCAGGAAGAATGTGGACAATCTTGTTACTTTCTCTCATGCAGTTTTGACATTCCAATGGAGTAGAAATCAAATCTAATTTGCTTCATTTAATCTTTCATTTGCAATAATACATTGTCAGATAGTAAAGTAGTAACAGCAAATAACCTGGCATTCCAAATCTTCACATGCAAAAATTAAAGGAACATTGAGCAATCAAAGACTCTCCAATGTTCCACAGCTTTGCAAAAATGATGTAACTTGGTTCTGAGTCATGTTAAATTAAGTCATGGAATTCTTTCCTTTGTATCAGACCATGTCCACAGGAGTGATATGAGGTCATGCTGTGTTTATAAAACTGCTGAGTGACACACTGTACATCTTTTAATATCTAGCCTTTAGTTTGACTTTGAAATAACTTGACACCTTGAATTTATCAAATTTGTTCTTCACTATCAAGGGTATGTGTGTGTTTATATATATATATATATATATATATATATATGAATGTATAGGAATGTATGTACATACATGTTTATATTTATTCATATGCATGTATAACATCTATTTTATAGCATGTCTATAGCACGTATCAAGTAGTTTTGCATTCCATTTCCTGTTGAATCTGCTCAGAGAGATGATTTGTTCTGAACAGGCCCTCCAAAATTATTGACTAAATACATAAGTCTCTCCTGATATGAATTCATACATTTTAACCAACTTTTATTGATTAAATATTGAAGAAATATGCCTGTAGTTGTATAAGTTATTTAATCAACATTACTGTACTTTTCATCTATAAAACAAATATTATAGTATGCTTGAGAATTAAATGTTTATATATATAAATGAATATTAGAACATTGTCAGGGACAGAGATAAATGTTCAAAAATATGTTTTTGGTAGTAGAAACATATCGGCAATAGCAAAAATCCTTAAAAAATGGAGATTACATTGGAGCATAGTTGATGTGATGGATGTGTCGAATAGAAATGAATCTGAAGGATGTCACAGGATATATGCAGGGAGCTCTATGGATGGCCAAATGGAGAAGAGAGAATATAATGATGTGCAGGATACAGGTGTATACCTAAAAGACAGGCACTGACATCTGAACTGAAATATGGAATAAACACGGGTCTGAAAGTCACACACTAAATAAATATCCATACTTTAAACAAAACATCCATTACTCAAAATACATACTGATTAGCAGTGACCAGGACACAAGTGGCATTGGACATGCCTTGGAGGGTTCAAACATAAACAAAAAGAAAACCCAGTGACAGGTACAGTTAGGGTCAAGCATTAGTAGCACTGAGCCCAGTAGAAGGTATCTAAACTTACATACAAACTGCTGAATTAAATTTCCTTATACTTATTAGACACTATAAAATTCTAAGCTAAATTTTCTTTTCCTTTGCTTCATAGATACCCGAGTGCTGTGAGTTGAAAAAATAAACAATGACCACAATGATAATGCAGCAACAAAACATGTTAAACTAACTTCTTTTTTCAGTGTCTTATTTCCTATTATCATCACAATAGCCTTAGAGTAGGCTATTTCCATCATCATTTCACAAATAAAGGAAGCTCATAAAATAAATTTACCTCGATAAGGTCACACACTGCTTAGTGAGTAGCAAACAAGGCATCTGAATAGTCCTGAGTTCTAATCTCACAGCCTTTTTGCTTCCTTGAATCACAAAATAGGGAGAGTTCCATTAGATACACCTTCCAAAAGAAAGGGTGGCCATGGTCTTTCAGCTCAGAGACATTATTCTGGAAGCACACACAGGTGGGAGCATGGGACTGGTATAGGGTAGAAGAAAGCTTTTGTAAAGGAAAGGAAGTCTGAGAAAGTGTAATTTATCCAAGTTCATGCAGGCATTGCCTAAATATCTACTGAGCTTCATCTGTGCCTGTCTGGAGGAGCATGGAGGATGTCCTTAGGCTCTTCTTTGGCACAGTTAGAAAGAAGGAGTTTTGGTAAACTGAGCGGAGCAATGTCTGTTCAGTTGAACAGTAAATTTAACAAATGCAGAATAAACAAAATGTATTAGTAAGTATGCTTGTGTCCCTGGGGAAGAAGCAATTCTTAGTTATATGAGTCTTATATTTCTGTACTATGTTGACATTTCTAGTTTAATTATCCTTGGACATTTCCTGGAGGAGAAAAATCTTTAAGAAAAGTACTTTCTAAGTACTTTCTAAAGTACACACCTCTCTCCAAATAGCAGTTGTTATACTGAGAACTCTTGAACTGTTAAAATTTTGTGTGCAAAGTACCAAAGCAATCACCTTTTTGTGGAATATCTTTTCATAAATGTCTTTCATGATAGTTTAGAAGTAGCCCTTATCTGAGTGAACAACATTCATAACTAATGTTTCTATTCCCTTGTCTAAAGATGAATGATTTACATACAGAAGCTTCTATACAATCTATCTGTCTGAAACCCTTAGCCCCATAACTAGCTCAGGATAATTGTTTATTGTGTATTGGCCATCACCAATATTTCCTAAGTATTTACCCCCATCTATCTCATCTCATCTTCTCATTTAATACACCCAGTAAGCATGGAGGAAACCTCTATTCTTTTTATCTGTATCAAATTTCTAATAAAATTAAGGCTTAGAAGGTGAAACTATTGTTTCAAGATCACACACCTAGACATTTCAGAGGTAGGATTCAAAGCCAACATGTAGGCTAAATTGCTGTCCCAAATTGCAACATGTAGGCTAAATCACTTTCCAAAAAATATAGACCAAAGAAAGGGAAGATTTTAGGATTGTGAGCCTACTTTTCATTTGTACAACCATTACTTTGTCTTACTGCTTCCTCTATACCTCACAATCTCTTCCAACAATCTATATTTTCTATAAATATTGTTTTTAATTTTAAGACCAACAGAATTCAGATGATAGAGTGAGTGATAAATCTGTCCTCTTCCATGAAGCCTTTCCAGATTTCCCCAGTATTAAGTGACATCTTTACTTAATTGTCACAGACTTCTGTTTACCCTAGTAAGGCCTTTCATATGGAAATGTCATTTACAGGAGGAGAAGGTCTTTATCATTTTGAAATGAAAACAATATTGTGAGCATCTGAAAGACTCACAGTTTATCAGTAACAAGGCTAGAGTCTAAGAGATCCTCTACATAGTTAAGAGAAAACCAAGTATAACTTCAGAAGTCACTGTGCAGGTACTGTGTAGAAGTTAGAGGAAAAGATGGAGCAAATACAGTAAGACATGTGGAAGAAAAAAGAAACTCTAAAAAGAAAAGTTCGGAGCAACATCCATAGAGAGTAAAATAAATTGTGAGAAAGGAAGCAGAATTTGTTAATGAGGCCAGAGACAGGAGAGCAACAGTGAGGGGTTGTTATGTACTACACACTGTGTATTACTGACTTTAGGGTGACAGTCACATGAACACCTATTTCAGGATGGGGGGAATGTGAAGTAAAACAATGGAAATGAATGTAAAGACCCTAAAAATAATCATTGTGGCTTGAAATGCAATTTGACATGGGTATATTGTAGCAATAGACTTCTGGCATCTGATGTCCTATTCTACATAGAAGAGTATTTTCAGTATAAGCCTTATCTGACCAACTTCCTCTGTTTTACCTCCTATTTCCTAGAAATAACAGAACCTCATGATGAGTTGGAGTTCACTTGGATTTCTTCAATTCTAAACTCAGTTTCTTTTTTCAAATGTCAGTCTGCACACTTAAAGTCTGTCTATATCTATCTTTGATCTATCTATCATCTATTTAATCTATCTCTATATGTATCCATCCATCCATCCATCCCCCCACCCCTACCCATCACCCATTATACACATTTACAGTTTATATATGTAAAATATTTGGCAAAAGAACAAAGTTCTCTTGATGAATTCAGATTTTAAGAGACAGTCACATAAATTCTGTAGGTAAATTCAATCCTCTCATCCCATTAATAACCAGGGAGCTGGATAAAGATTTAACAATGAACACCCAGTCTTTGCTCTCCACAGTGCAGGTTTTGGAAAGAAAATGAATGAATCCTACCAATCCTTTCTCTGCACATACATAGCATCAATTTATCTTCAGCTCAAAGCAGTTTAGAATCAGGAAAACCCTCTTAAGAATAATTCTTTTTTAATGTCAATAACTTACTGTTCCCTCCCTTATAAACTACATTTAAGCTTGTGTTTGTGGGAATACTGCTCACTGAATAAAATCTTTCAAATTGTTCCCATATTTGATTATCTCAATTGTCTTTACGATGGCCATCTAATAAATACTTTGTCCACCTACCATTGAAGTTTTTATTCCTGATAATAATGTGAAGACATAAAATTAAGTATAAACTAAATTAATAAAATGTTCTCCTTTGGTCTTGGTTGAGGGTGAAACTATAAGGTTCTAAAGGATTCAATATGTTCTAGAGCATTTTCACTCACAATACTTCTTTTAAACAAACTTTCATAGCCCTTAAGGGCAAATTCAGTATTTGTTTCATTTTCTTTTTGCTGTCGCTATTTGGTTAATTTTTTGCTTGGGTTGTTTCTACCACTTGCAGCTTCTCAGCATGGTGACTGGGGTTTAGTATAAAGCAATAATAAAAATAATAGCTGTGACTTAGGGTTTTTGTTGTTATTATTATTATGCATCAAGCTCTCTTATGTTTTGCCTGCATGTTAATTTTCCAACCTTCCAACCTCCCTATGAGGTGAATACTATCCCAATGCCGATTTTACAAATGACACTGATATTCTTGTGGAATATTTAGTTACTTGTGATTCTCACTAACACATGGAAAAACCAAGGCATTGAGATATCAACTAATAATTAATGCTACAAAGTAAGTGGTATAAGTAAATGAGTGTGTGCACCCATGTAAGACAAACAAAGCTGACACTTGTTTTCTTGTAATTTTAAGGAATTCCAGAATATTGACATTTTCATATTTTAAGATCACAAAGAAAGGAAATCACCTAGTGTGTTCTACCCACACAGACCTAAGTAAGAATGAATATGCATGGTTCTGTCTAAAAGATGCCCCAACTCTCTACCAATATTTTCTGAAAAGAGACAAGAAGTTTTTAAAATATTTCGCTTATTGGCTGTTAGATGTTTTTTGGAAGGTAGGCCAAAATGTTTTAAACTAAGACTTGGTGCTAAGTGATAAATTCTCAATTATGTATTGGTTCTATGTCCATAAAGAAATAGCTTTTACAATTTGCAATGTCTATTCATGTTATATAATCTTCTCTGATTCTTGAGCTCTATTCTGGTATATTCAGGGGAAGAATTATTACTGGATTTCAGAACCCATCTTTTACAGGACATGACATTGAGAAATTCTTTAATTCCTGTGTGACTCAACAAAATATGGACAAATTGATGCCTCAAACAATTTAATTCCTTGTGAATTTGGTATAGTGAGACTTATTTGAGGAGTTAAGTTGATGTTTATAAACGAAGTCAGTTTGCTTAGTCTGTATCTTCACACCACTTACAGAATGTCATGAAATTGAAGACCTAACAGATTTTAGCTATTCAATGTAAAATCACTGCATTATATACACACATACACACACACACACACACACACACACACACACACACACACACATATATATATATATATATATATGTAATCTTTGTTAACATGCCAGAGAACTTTGCATGATTTTGTACATCAGTAAAAATGGATTAAAATAAAAATAATGCTGTACTTGAAAACTAATCTTCCTTAAAACCTAAAGAGAGTACACATGCAGTAGATTATTCCAGACAACTGAGAGGGTGACATTTTGCATTTGTAAGAAGTGTGTAGGTATTTACTCTAAATCACACCACAGTTTGTTTCTTAAACTAAGTCCACCTAACTTAGCTTTAGAATCACATCTTAATATTTTTACTTTCCTTTTCAATTTGCTAATATGTCATTCCTCCTGCTTTCCAGTCTTTTTATCTCAAGGAATATTCTTGAAGAACTGTGAGATTATTCTCAGCTTCTAAGAAACAAACTTTAACTAATTATAAGAAAAAATTAACCTGTCCAGATGCTCATGTTGCCTTCTGAGAATTCAGCCCAGTGAGTTGTCCCTTTGGTTGAGATAAGCACACAGGTGTATCTTTTGATCTGTTGTGAATATAAATAACATCCTACCTTTTTGCAAATAATTCAAAGTCCCATCACTTTTCTACCTGGCTGCCCTGTCTAAAATGCTTCAGTATTTAAGGATCATTTGGGTAAGTTATTTGTCTAAGACCACATAGAAGTCAGCTTTACTGGCCTCATCCTGCTTGGATTTCTTGCCCTGGCTGAAGGTTTTTGTCTCTCATAACAGATTATTACTATGGTTACACTGAACCCTAGTAGCCATAGTAGACCAGGAATCAATACACATTTTCAGTAAAGAGTCATGTTTTAGTTCCCTGCTGAGATTGTAACTCACAAACAGTGACTTAGATCAACACCAATTTATTGTCCTGTGATGCTGGAGGTCAGGGCTCTGAAATCAGTTTCAGTGGGCTAAAATTGAACTGGAAACAGTCCTGTTTTCACTCTGGATGCAGGGGAAAATCCATCTTATACCTCCAAGAGGCTGCCTGCTTTCCTTGGCTCAGGGTCCCCTTGTCTATTTTCAAAGCTGGTAGTGTAGCATCCCTTTCCTTTCCTGACTTATGCTTCTGTTCTTATATCATTTGTGTTTGATCTGATCCTCTTTTAAACATTCTTATTATCCCTGAGTTAATCATATTGACAAAGCCCCTTTTACTGCATATGCTAAAAAAAATACAATTCCTGGAGGTTAGAGGCATAGGTTTCTTTGAGGAGATACTATTCTACTGACTAGACTTAATTTTAAATATAAAAAGGCTTTCAGATCAGTTTCTATGACAAATACTCAATTCAACCATAGGCAGTATACGAATAAATTGACACACCTGTGTTCAAATAAAATTTGTTTACAAAACAACCATGGTTCAGAATTTGATCTATATGAGATTTTATTATCACACACACACACACACACACACACACACACACACACTATGCTACTGAATGTTCCTAAAAGAGATTTTTCCTGGTTTTTTAATAGGTAGGTAGGTAGATGGATAGAGACAGACAGACAGACAGACAGACAGACAGACAGACAGACAGACAGACAGACAGACAGACAGATAGATAGATAGATAGATAGATAGATAGATAGATAGATTAGATAGATAGAACAGAATGAATATACAATTACAGATAGATGATCTATAGATACAAGGATAAATAAATGAAATAAGCAATTCAAGGAAATACACACAGAATCTGTTTCATTTTAAATTACGGACAGTAAGATTTTCTACTTATTTTTTTCACAGTTCCTAAATCCTCTGCTCAATATAAGAGTAATATGAATGTTGCCAAGTCCTTTCTCTTTCCATCAACCCTCTGTAGAAACATTCATGCAGATGGAAACCTAAGCATCAATATTGGCTTCCTTTTAGCTATATAAAATGTCAAACTATTTTGAGATTATTAATACTTACAACTATAAGAACAGTGTGCTATTTTGAAAAGTCATGGCATATATAGGTAGGCATGGGATTGATTTTTAACAGGATGTACCCCTTCTATCTCCAATACTCAAACTCTGCAAAATTTTGGAACAGGGAACAGAGTCACAGTGGAAGACATGTTTGCAGCCCATTTTCTTACCTCCTACTAACAAAGTGAAGCCTCCGTGTTTCAAGCAAAGTAGAATAGTTCTGTCACCTGCGCTAATCATCTTTTGATCCCTGCCATGTGAATAGATTCATGATCTGACATTTGCTATTCTAGTCACAATAGCTCTTGTCTCAGCAATTCAATTTCAGTGTCTCATGAATTTAATACCTGCTCGCTATCAGAAGACCTGTAATAACTTATACAGCTGAACCTTTTCCAAATTTCCTGTTCATCTTAACCTTTCCACCCAGCCATCTGGGCATGGAGGATGGCATTGTGAAAAGGCAGGTTGATTCAACATAATTTTACCAGACACCACTATGTGTTAGAGTTTCCATGTGACCAAAACAGAGAATGTCAAATGTGTCAGAGAGAGGGCAGCTTCAGTAGGATTTTGCCAGGAAAACAAGAACAATAAGCAAAGAATATGGATATAAGCTGAACTCTTTGCGGAACTTTCCCAGTAGAATGTGTTGTTTTCTTACTTTTCCTTAAATCCCCCATGCTCCTTTAAATCATACTAGCACACTTTAATGTAGTAACTAACTCCCCATATTGTCCTCTTTCAGAAGCTGTACTTCTTCCAGATAAATTGCTAAGTTTTACAATCTAACTTGAAGCCCTTCTGTCAACAATTTGTAGGGACCTAAGATGCCTGTTGAGCCCAGTGAATGTGTACAGATAATATGTACATGTACAGAGTCTCTGACTTATGTGACCAACTTCTTGAATTTTTGCTGGACCAGACTATGCCTGTACCCTACTGTCTCTATTACAAAGAGAACTACAAGATTTGCTTTCCAGGAATAGCTAAGGATGGGTTGATCATCTCACATATCTTGGGATCAAATTATGTACTCAAGTTATGAAGGAATCCTTGGCTCTGCCACAGATTGGCTCAGAATAACTGAAGAGTCGTAAAATAATAAAAAAAAAAAAGAATATACTTTTTAGTCAGTGTCACTTTAGCTAAATATTTCTACTGATATGAATAGGAAACTACAAGCCACAAACAAAATAAAAGTAATAATTGTAAAATAAATGAGTTTTTCAAATACAAATTCATAATTCTTTTAGAAAATGAAAATTAGAATCAACTTTGACATCATTTTTTTTTCTGTTTTACATTGACTGTATCAAAAAGGAAATATGTATTTGCATAGATTAGAAATTTGGTAATGAAACTTTTTAGGGCTTTTGCCATGCAATATTAAGATCCTTTTTCATAAATATAATTCATGTGAGCTTTCGATAAGAATAGTAATGACTTTTCTTTCTTGCCTTTCTCCCTCTTTCTTTTTTCCTTTCCTTTTGTCTTGTTTGAAAATATTCTTCTTGCCTTCCTTTCTTCATCTCTTTCTGATTTTTTTTTCAATTTTTATTTTGTTATTTCTTTTGACATATCATCATTGATTGCTCTTTAGGAACCAGCTCATGATAACAATTCAAACTAGAGTTGCCATCATTTGAAAATCACATAACTCTGTTCTTTTAAAAGTAAAAGCCATGAACATGAATCTTAAAATGAAACCTATAATCTCTATAAAATAATATCACTTTGAATTGTTGTATGTTTATTTATTCTTCCATAAGTGTCCCTGGTGTCATTCAACGAGCAATCAGAGAGCAGATGTGCTTAAATCTTGCTATGTTTTATTGACCATGACATATTTCCACTAGAGTACCATGTTCACTCAATTTTTTTTGTGAACAGATTTGCTTAGGAATGAATTTAACAATGAAAGTACGGAGCAACAATCTTAAACATTGGAGACACCTTTTGAAAATGTTTAAATAAAGGCAGAAAATGTCAGGAGTTACTTTATGATAAAGTATGACTTGTGTATCAAACACACTTAAGCTTGTGATTGTAGATGATTTACACTGTATTAAAATTTTATTAAATATAATTGATAATGATCATTGATATATTTTATATTTATACTGCCAAAATATATTTTGATAATATATTTTAGTGCTGAATACTGCAAATGAAATAGTACTTCATGTTTTTGTGTTACAACTTAGATGACTAGCTCTCTTCTCTTGCCTGTGACTGTTGGGTAGGAAGGGAGAGAGTTGGGTGTTTCAGGGATATCAGCATCTAATGATGAATGTGGGAAGTTCTGGGCAAACCAGTGTGAGTTGAACATCCTAGTTACACCTCTAAACCATGTAGTTCCATAAGAATGGGTTTCATAAACCACTGTGCTAAGTTCTTTGTCCTTAATATGACCATAATTACCTATAACAAGTGCACCCAGTCCATTAGGTTTCAATTCTGGCTATAACTTATAATTACCTTGGGAGGATTTAGAAGTATTGATGCAAAGGCCCACCCAGGATCATTTACAGGAGAATCTATTCATTTCAAAAGCTCCCAGGTGACTCTAACATGCTGTTGCAGCGGCAGCAGTAACAGCAATAGCAGCACTGAGCCCAAGGTCTTGGCCTCCCCGAATGCCAGTGTCTATAGACTCTTCCTGGCTCTGAGAGCAGGCTGACAACAGCAGAAGGAAGAAGCCCCATCCTGGGGTGACTAACCCAATCCTACTGTACCATTTATATGAGCTTGCCTAGGCATAGTAGGAGGAGCCCTCTTTTCTCTACAAAGGCTGCTATTGCTATCCTCCCCAGTTCCTCTTTATGCAGTGATTCTATATATTTGCAGGAGCTCTGAATTCTGTGGATGCACCTTAATGGAATTCAAGATTTGGTAGTTCAAGGATTAAAGAGGAAGATTAAGTGTTTCTAAACCACAAAAGCTGACTTGTTGGACTCTGGGACTCTTGGCAACATGCTCCTGGCACCATGCGTGGGCCATAAAAATGTTTCTCTCTCTCTTCTAGTTTTTTTTTTCTTTTTGACTCATATAATTACTACCTTGACATCAGAAAAATTAACAAGAGAAAAGACCAACTTTAATTTTGCATGTAACCAAAGTAAGTTTAATTTTGTATATAACCAAAGCATGCCATTTTTGTGCCTTTGACAAAGAATGGACACATAGAAGCATTGTAAAAAGTCAGTAAAAAAGTAACCGAGTTTGAGTATATAGTTTTTTGGCCATAAACTCCTTACTTTGGTGATCAGTACGTTTTTATCCTTCTGTTACAAAGATAACACTTTTTCACATGGGGAATTTACCTCCTGTTTTCATAGATGCAGAGGCAAGCCTGAGAGTTTTACAACTTACTGCTTCTTAAGTAGTATTAGTTCAAGATAATGTGCAAAGTAGCATATTTTGGAGGTTTCAATTTGTCCATTTGTCCTCCCACACACACACATGCCCACAGATTTCAGTTTATCTGTCAAACATAGAATCTGCCCTTGTGCAATTTTCTTAAAAAAAAAAAAAAAAAAAAAAAAGATAGACTATCTAAGGAGCTCATTTATTTATGCAACATATGCCAAATATTTATGATACACTTACATATAAGAAATATTAAAAAATAATCAGACAGTGCTTTTAACATGTTTGTTTCCAATTTGTCAAAGTAGTTTTTACATGATTATTAAATTTCCTGTTGTATAAAATATGTGCCAGGCACTCTTTTAAATACTAATAGAAATCCACTTAGTCTTTGTTGTAAACCATTACTGGTAAAACTGTCATATCTCACTTTAAATTTGAATCAAGTGAGACTATTAAGAAGCTAATAAAATTACCAAGACCACATAGCCAGTGACTGTGAGGAGAGGTGATCTTGTTCTGCCCTTAACCTCATCTTTATGCCACCTCCTTTCAGATGTTAAAACATACCTGCACTGGGTCCCAGCCTAAGGATTTTCTTTTCAATTTTTTAAAATTTATTTAACATTTTTTTCATACATTGACATAGTCCCCATATTTCTCCTACCACCATATCAACTGAGACCCATCACCATATTCCCTCATGGCTGTCCCATGTTTCCCCTCTCCACACTCCCTCTCCTTTGCTGAAATGTTTCATTTCTATGGTCAACTTGTTAGTTTTGCCTATTTTTATTTGACCTTTTGTTTGATTCATGTGTCTTCCTCATATAAGTGAGACCACCCTGTATTTTTTTTTTTCCTTTTTCCTTCTGACTAGTTGCAGGTAACATAAGCCCTTCCAGCTCTATTCATATTGCTGTGGATGACACGCGTTTGTCTTTTTTGATCTAAGGATTGAAATGAGGAAAGAGAGTGAATGTAAGAAATTCTCTCCCACGAGGTTGAAAGGCTGTGCTTGGTTAGTAGGAGCAGGAGACATGAGCCCAGACTGAGCTCCTTGCAGTACTTTCTAGTTGCAGCTTTTCTGGCATCGCCTCCAGAGAATCACTTTGGTGATCATGGCAGTACTCCTATACATGACGTAGCTTTGGTTCTCACTCACTAGATGAGAAAATGGAATTTTAAGTAAATCTGCAAATAGCTCAGAGCTATTTCAATACAGTTAGTCATTTTGAACCCTTAGAAAGAGAATAAAATTAGGGAGAGAGGAGGAAACGGGGGAAAAAAGTCAGGGATTTAGCTATATATGAGGTAGTCTCATATGTCCTGGTTGGATTAACTTAGCAAGGGTCTGATGTCATCCCCTTTCTTAAGTGTGCTCTTGGAAAACAATTTCCCCACAAGGGTGTTTATGTGTGATCCTTGCCCACCTGTTACCTCCAATTGCCATGCAGTTGCACTCTGTTCATTCCTGTCTTTTCCCAGTTTATGCACATTCCTTTTGCAAGCCTATTTTAGAAAAAAAAAATTACTGCCACTACAGGTCTAAAAATACTTACATACATATATAGATATATATCATGGTTGCTGTCTTTAGAATTTGCCAAAAATGTCGAGTGTCAGCACCATTTTGGATGCTATTTAGATGTAGGGGAAAAGAACAATCTTCTTCATAATATGATGACATACTTTGTCTTTCGGGACATAATCAGCTCTGCATGTGCCCAGAATGTTCATATCTTCATAAAGATTGCTTCCATTAGATTTTTGTCCCTGGTTTCTTTGACCGTTGGGAACTACAAACTGATCTCAGCTCTCTGGTAGATATTCAGTGCTCTCTTCCAATGAAACTTCTCTTTTGTCCCCCTAGTCATAAAGCAAATTCTTTCCTGCATATGAAGAGATTTATAAAATCCTTTAGGACCAGGGTAGGAATGGGATGGTATTAGACAGACTTTGTACAGATAAGGAAGAGAATAAGGGAGCCTGTCTAAAATGGTTTGCTTGGGAGTACCTGAGTGGAAATATGAGGAAGAGATGCATTAAGAAGTTTCCTGGTTTTCAGGCTGACACCATCAACCCTGCATTGAAGCAAGTGTAACAAACTGTTTTCAATCTCAACAAGTTATTCGAATTTCTTATTTCTTCATATAAACTCTGTGAAAGGAGCATGAAAAGGTTATACTTTCCCTTTTATACAGATGAGAAAATAAATGCATTTGTTAGTTATATCATCTGAGATCCTACACTAAATATATCACAGCGCTTACATTAAGTAGCCGTCAGTTTTGTTAAATATTGAGCAAGGGTTGCCAGAAGTTAAAATTCTCTATTGCAGGCTGGGCATGGTGGCACATGCCTGTAAGTGGCAGCCTAGGAACCCGCGGCATGGGCCAAGGACCACAGTTGGAGTCCCATCAGGGGCACGTATCGAACCTACTCCCAAAAATTAACTGGGCATGGTGGCACACACCTGTAATCCCAGCTACCTGGGAAGCTGAGGCTGGGGATTGCTTGAGTCTGTGATACCCTGGGCAATGTGAGCCTGCAGTTCCACTGGCAAAAGACACAACAAACAAGCAAACAAAAAACAAATAGCAAGACCTAGTCTCAAAAAAAAAAAAAAAAAAAAAAAAAAAAAAAAAAAAAAAAAAAAAAAAAAAAAAAAAAAAAGCAAAAGCAAAAAACACTATTGCAGGCCGAACCTACTATCTAACCATGGAAACTCAGGCAGAATATTGCCGATAATTTATCAGAATTCTTTCTTAAAGGACTCTGGACATAATGTTAGAAAATAAGTGAAAGAAACTATTTTAGTCTTCAGGAATGAAATGAGGAATTTAGAAGGCTATTGAGTTGGCTGGATTTTCACAGTGGATCAGCAGAAAGTTATTTGTTCCAAGCATCCCAGTCACTTGTGCTCCAAAACATTCTGTGGCTCTCAGCTCAAGAGCTCTCAGCCTCACTTTCTCATCTTTAATCTCTTTCTTTGTGAAAGAAGCACAGCAGAATATAAAGTAAGCCAAAAAAGGCCAGTTAGCTTCTGGGTCTTGTCAATATAACCTTAAATTTTAATTTGGGAAAGACTGCATCAGAGAATGTGAATGAGTATTGCTCCATGTTCATGTGGAACTCAATTCACTGAATAAAGTAATCTGTCTCCCATGTGTATAGAACAAATGGGTATTTTTCTATAGTGAGGCAGAGGTGTTAATCAAGTTTCAGTAAGAAGAGTCACAATAAAAGAAAACTTCTGGTTTTCTGAGTTCTTTCCTCTACCAATAAATACACGTCATGATTTGCCAGAGCAAAGGAGAATCTTTGCTGAATTAGAAAAAATCATTTTCCAGTGTATTTTAAGCAACTTTTTGGAAACAGAAATAACATTCCTTAGGGTTAAGCAGACTCATACAGTCCTTGCCCACCAAGCCAGATTCTTGCCTCATTGCACTAGTTTTAGATTGTGATCATAGTCAGAGATCATAATTCATATGAGCACCTTATTTTCCCCATTTTACGTTTTCTAAGAACAATACTACATTGCTGTAAAGCATTTTTAGATAAAAATCAAAAGAATACGTAAATCATGTTTTGAGATGTTTTATTTTTCCTCAGGGGGAGGACAGTATTTGATTTGCTTTGTATCTGCTCCTCTCTTCTATTTTTCCATGCACATACATATGAATATACCATATAATTTCATAAAATTTGAGGTGGATATGTTCTCTCTCTTTCTTTTTTTAAATTAACTTCCTATGGTCCAGTTTCCGTAAAATACTATATTGGAAACCCTGATTTTGCATCTTTTTAAAAATGCCAATGTGACATAATTATAACACAGCAGAACATTATTGTCTGCTATAACTTGCAATGGTTTCACATTTTCCACTGTTCTTGTTCTGAAAGAGGAATGAGTTAAGACCCACTTTCTGGGGTGAAGGGAGGAATGCAACACAAGCAGCAATGTATTATTTCTAAGGTTGTCTGAGCTAGATTGCTAGGGTTTGGAAACATAGAAACACCCAGAGAAAGATTTCTGAAATAGCCACACTTAATGGAGAAGCCAGTCAAAACCACAGCATTTCCACTGATAGTTCACCTGAAGAAGAAATCGCAAAAGATGGTGCCAAGTCACAGTCAATATCCAAACCCCGGAGGAGAAACCCAGAGCTACTCATCTGCTGCCTCTGTAGGGTCACTATATTATTGCGTCAGCCTCAGAGTGATATGACCCCATATTTGACATGATTGAATTATTTGAGCCATTTTATTACACTGAGGCACAGTTTTCCATACTTGAAATAACCTCAATTTAATCAGAAATTGGGTTTTAAAAATGGATGCTATGTTATTAACATCCTTATAATACTCAGAATTCTAGGTCCTGGTGTTACTGAAAAAAGAATAAACCCAGATACCCAGGGAGATAAATGGCCACACAGTAATTGCAGTTGAACCACACAACTGCATTCAGCCTGACTTATAGGCAGAAACATAATGATAATATTCCAAGGCTTTTATTTACCCTAACTTCCAAAATCATGGAACACAAATGATAATAAAATGGGGTCTTGCACATAAAATATGTTTGAACAACTATTGGAACAAAGATGAGTATAAAAGAGAGTCATTTGCGGTAGGTATTTGGAAGCTTAACCTCCCTATGGCCCCAAAGTCACCTGGACAGGAAAGTGTGCTAGTTTCTCACCTGCATTCTTGAGCCTCCTTAGAGTTAGAATCTCTCTCTCTCTCTCTCTCTCTCTCTCTCTCTCTCTCTCTCTCTCTCTCTCTCTCTCTCTCTCTCTCTCTCTCTCTCTCTCTCTCTCTCTCTCTCTCTCTCTCTCTCTCTCTCTCTCTCTCTCTCTCTGTGTGTGTGTGTGTGTAGACCTCTGATTTTTCCAGAGAATACAGTTCTTAGACCCTTCATTATGGTGGCATTAGAATCATAATAGGTAGGGTACAATAGCTAGAGCTTTCTCTTGTGACAATGAAGAGAGGAAATATCCTAAAGTTAAAATATTTAAAACTGTAATTTATCCTATGGTTAACATTTTCCTCCTCCCCTCTCATGCTCTATTCATCAGTTTTGCTAAAAATTAGTTTTAAATTCTCCTTGCCCATTTGTTCCCCTTTGTTCCCTTTGTTTGGAGAACTCATCCAAAAAAGAGTATTTCTCTTTTAATTTCTGGCTTTTTTTCTGCTAGCATGATTCCTTCTAGCTTCATCCATATTGTTGCAAATGACATAAATTTGTCTCTTTTGATTGATGAAAAGTATTGCATCATTTACATATACCATAGTTTTCTGTACCATTTGGGTTCCTTCCATATCCTGGCTATTGTAAATAGTGCTGCAATAAACATTCAGGTACAGGTGTCTTCTTGGATTGCAGTTTTTGTAATCTTTAGGTAGATTCCTAAAAGTGGAATTGCTGGATTGAATGGGAGTTCCATCTTCGGTAGTTTGAAGGTCCACCACACAGCTTTCCATAGTAGCTGGGCCAGTTTTCATTCCCACCATCAATGTAAAAGTGTCCCTCTCTCTCCACATCCACACCAGCAGCTCTAGAACAGAAAATCATGGTTTGGAAAGGACCAAGAATGTGCCAAGTGTGGTGAGTGTACCTGTGCACTGTGGAATGTTCCTTGTTTTATGTCATGCATCCCATACTGTTCAGAAAGACACAGTCTTTGCAGGGTCAGATATTGGTTCACTTTATATAATAGACATTCTGTGGCCTGTAGTTTTTGTTTGTTTGTTTGTTTGTTTTTTGAGACTAGGTCTTGCTATTTTTGTCCGTGAAACTGCAGATTCTCGTTGCCCGGGGTACCACAGACTCAAGCAATCCCCAGCCTCAGCTTCCCAGGTAGCTGGGATTACAGGCGCGCACCACCATGCCCAGCTATTTTTTTTGGAACTAGGTCTCGCTACGGGCCCCAGGCGGGACTGAACCGCGATCCCTAGCCCCGGCCGCTTCATAGGCTGAAGCTTACAGGCACGAGCCACCGTGCCCGGCCCTGTGGCCTGTAGTTTACACGGGAGTTGATATCCTGAGGTAGATGTGTTAATCCTAGTGACCACGTAAATAAGCCTCTGAAATGACACATGACTTTTCATTTTTATTAAGATGACAAGATAAACAATAATGGAATATAAGAAGAGGGTCAGAGCACATGAGGATTGGTATGAATTAGGAGAAACTATCGACCTTTGTCACAGTCCATCCTGTAAAGTCAGAAAAAGGAGAACCCTTGATAATAAATTGTAAAAGAAATATTACCACAGACAAAAATAGTAAGACCTAGTCTCAAAAAAAAAAATTACCACAGAGAGTTTGGCATCTGAGATTGCACATCAACAATGTATTTTCTCTCATTTCCCTCACTCTGTCCATAGGAGTGTATATTTTCTAAATAGGATTCTTCTCTGGAGAGTTTTATTTTATTTGTTTTGTTTTTAATGAACTGAGTTATGAAAGGTGAATATTGCAGCAAATGTGAAACAAATTATTACACTTTGAAAAAGCAACATCTTAGAAAAGATATAAAGATTGTATTCGGATCTTTGTATGCTTCTTAGTGCTATTGTAAGCAGAACAGTGTTTACCTGGACTTTTAAAGAAGCTGATTTTGCAACTGGATGGGGGTAAAAGAGTTCAACAGATACAGATTTGGATTACAGAAAAAGAAAAAAATAGAGGGTGTGTGTGTGTGTGTGTGTGTGTATGTGTGTGTCGGTGCATTTATGAGGGGGCAGATAAAAAGAGTTGCATGTCAGAAACAAGTTATGTAGAGATGCCTTAAATAAACCATTAACTTATAAGGAGAAATTTAACAGTCGTTTGTGACCTAGTTCTCTGAAGAACTTGTCAGTGTTCCCCTGCTCAGTGTTCCCCAGTTCATGGGCACATGGTGCTTCCTCTTTATGCTTCTTTGAACCTCTGCCCATCTGCTCTGCTTCACCTTCAACAGAGATGCATCCAACAGGCTTTACATTAAGGCAGTTTCAATAAATTATTTATACAATATAAATTTCCCTTCTGGAGGGGGTAGCCCTCAAAGATGGCAGGATTGTTACTCTAAAACAAGAGAAGACAACAGCATTTAAAAGGTCAGCGAGCTCAGCAAAGAACATACTTGGCCGAGTCAGAGTCTTGAAGTCAGTGTCTATTTCAGAGTAAACACCAGTACAGGATTAAAAAGGATTTCAAAATCAGCCTCCAAAGTCAACGTATGTGCTTCCCAAAATAAGCCCTGACATTTTCTTCATGAAGAAATCCGGTGGTCTGAAGAGAGTGGCCTCAAAGGCACAAAGGTTCCAAGGTCTCTTCTAAGACCTCCCTGGTCCTCCATCTGTGCACATCACTTCATCTGAATTGTGAACTTCATGCCTTTTCACATCAGAACACAACATAATAATGGTTGAGAAAATAAGACTAGCCTGTAAGATGCCCTGTTAGACAGTGTGCACATCCCACACAGAAATTCAATTAACAAGAGTTTATATCTGTAAGCATTTAGGATCCAGAAAAATCTAACACTCTACCTGTGGAATTAATTTAGTCCATAGAGCAAATCTTGAAGTAGTTGCTTTTATACTCATTTCATAAACAAGAAAGCTGTCGCATGGAAAAATTTAGCATTTTCCCCCAGAGTTAGAGAGCTGGGATACAAATGAACCAGAATTCAGTGAGAGGCAGACTACCTGCAGACACTAAGCAGTTTGACTCTCTTCTCTAATCAATGTCATGATCAGTGTTGTTATTACTACAATGTCTAGTTGTCTCCTCATGTGGGGTGTTGTCACATCTGATTCCATGCCTCTAAAAATACACCTTAACTTAGCACCTTCTTTAATTATCACTTTTAAATGGTTATTTGTTTATAAAAGAATTCCATATGGTAAAAATTGTTGCACACCATTATGGATGTTATCCAAATTCTCTGGAGATCTTATCTTCAAATTAAAATATCTAAAAGTCACCATATTAATTTTTCCATAACTCTAGGCAACAAAATGGATGTATGCACAATTTATGAATGTAATAAAATCTATGTAGAGGCATGCTGTTGGCCTACTTAACTCCAAGTCTGTTTTTTTTTTTTTTTAATCTTCTCTAACTCTTTTCATCAGAAAAATTTCATTCTTTTTCTTCTCCCTTCTCTGTAGATTGAAATAACAAGCATGGTAGAATTCGGTTCATGTCACCTGATGCTTCCTATTTGTCCCATCCTAAACAGTGTTTCTATATGTCGTATCCATTTATCTATGAAGACTGTTGTAAAACAAGTATTTTTTTTTCTTTTTCTAGTTTTTGATAACTTACAAAGAAATAACAGAATAATTAACAAACAAAATTTCTAGAAATCAATGCACCATTTACCTCTCTTTTCTTTTTGCCCTCCAGATTTTATTGTATATTTAAACACTTTATTTCTAGTAAGAACTGTACTACATTATTTTCTTTCCTTTCTCCATCTTGTGGCTCATATTTTACCCCAGTGAAAGGATATGGGATAGTAAGAGCTTGTGTTGGCTCCTCCTGTGCTACTTTGTGTGCATTTTGTATCCAAAATATTAGTCTTTAAATAGTATGGCAATTCTATATGCACTGATAATGAGCATATGGGAATATGTTCAAGATATATTAAGTACAAAAGAAAGTTGCAAAGCTATATACTTACAAGACTCTAATATAGTTTTAGAGGAAAGTTTCCATGTATATATGTATCTGTACAAAACGTGTGGAAAAGTACACCCCCAGGATTCGCATTAGCTAACTGTGAGAAATAAACTCACTTGAGTATGAGAGTAGTAAGGTACAGAATGAAATGTTTTTGTTGTTTATAGACTTTGTTCAGTTTTGCATGATCTTTTGGTAATGTGTATTATTACTATAATATTTAGGAAAAAACATCAGCAATGTACATTGTTACTGTTATTAAAGAATTCTAGTCATACACATACACAATGTGATATTTCACATCTTGGTGATATTACAACCTAGCAGATGAGTTAGTATTTTTCATACAAAGAGAAAAATGTAATCCATTCCACAAGAAGATTGAAAATATATCTAAGGTTAGCAGAGAATTGCATTACATTGTTGACGTCACAAAAAAAAAAAAAAAGATGAATGACATTTGATTGAGAAAGAAATTTTTTTGCAGGGGGAGTTTTTTAAATTGAAGAAATATCAGTCATTTTTCCTTTTTGTTGTGAGTGCCTAGAACATGGTAGGTGTTCAATGAGTGTGTCACAGGAGAGATGGAGGGAGATGGTGAATACACTAGATTAACTATGTGGTAATGGAAGTTCAGTCCTGAGTAGAATATAGAGATTATATCATTACATGCTTTAATGCTCTGTAGAGGAACAATATGATATCGGCATGGTATCCTATCACAGATGGGACACAGCTCCCCCCCACAGTTCCACCCAGATCATTGACTTTCTAGTCCATTCTTAAACAATGCAGAAATGTTTTCAGAGAAATGAAATATTTTCTGGTTTAGAGATAGACAGTGGTACATTTGGTATGGAACAGGGATTGTCTGTTCTTAAAAGAGTTTCTTCAGTGACTAGGAGTTCAGAAAAAAATAGGTAGTCTGCCCAAAGGCTTGGGATTTAAGGTATATTTAAATATGACGTGTAGTGGAAAACAGTACAACTTAAGTTGCATACAACATGACTTATTCTGGAGGATCATAAGAGAAAACCAAGGCATTACATCCTAGCCATGTAGAAAAGATAATGAGTAGTAGATCTGTTGTGATGCTTCATGAAACATGCAAAAGAGGAGATGTCTCCTTTTTACCATAATGAATCAAACGATATCAAATCCAATGTCCAGTCTGAAACAAATGAAAAGTCACATAAAATGTGACATGGCAATATTCCAAAGAATGACTGGTAAGGAACAAGAATCCATGACCACTGAAAGACCTTCAGAGACAATTGAGAACCAAATATGAACTCTTCAGTCATCCCAGTTTACTGTGTACTTTAAATTTTCCAATATCTTGTGTGGAAAAAGTGGAATTGGTTCAAAGAATTAGGAGGGTAGAAAGACCAAGACAGTCAAGTTCTAAGAGGCAGGTTAACAGAGAACAGAGAAATGTGCGGGGAGAGGAGAAAGGAGAGAGGGAGAGAGAGAGAGAGAGAGAGAGAGAGAGAGAGACAGAGAGAGAGAAATGGAGAGAGAGAAATGGAGAGAGAGAAATGGAGAGAGAGAACTGGAGAGAGAGAGAAATGGAGAGAACACCACTGAGATCTGAAAAGTTTCCTTCTCCTTTTCAGTTTAACATGAAGTGTGTTGAAAGCAACTTCTCTGGCTAAGGGAAAGGGTATATCCTAAAAATCAGAGATGCTACCTACCAGGTACTCACCTTTGCTTGCAAATGGATCCTGTAACCAAACCAGAAAAGATAATTCATATTTATTAGGAAATAGATTATAAAAATTCAAACAGGTGCCTTAGTAGGTGTAAAATTAGCCCTAATTTAGACACTGTTGTTGTAACAATGAACAAAAAAATAAATAAAAATAATCATATTTTTCTTTTGAGAAATTTCACTCTATCCCAGAACCAAAGTTAAAATGTATTCTGATTTTCCAAGTAGCCCTCATCCTTCAATTTTTGTCATAGAAAATATTGTCAATGTCTGTGTCATTTCCTAGTTGGGATTCAAATATTTTCAAAACCAAAGTGAATTAACATTCTAAAACTTCACTTTAAAATAGTTATATACAAGCCCACCTGGGCGGCACCGTGAAGCCCCCAGCCCCCGGAAGCGGGGGTGCATGGACAGGCGAGCGGTTCTCAGGTCTTCCTGCTCCCGCGCAGGCCAGCAAGGGGGGGAGGGGTGTGAGAGGGCCCTGCCCCTCCATCTCACTCTTAGTTCTTACTCCAGCTAAACTTCAGAGCAACCAGAATAGGTGCAACAGCAATCCCAACATAGAACGGGTGAGGGACCAGGCAAAAGTCCAGCCCACAGAACGGAGCTGGACACAGCAGATGGACAACCAAGTGAATCAGTACAAGTAAGACCAGAAAAACAACCATAGAGACACGATGTCACCATGAGCACTTCTCCACTGTCCGGGCCAAAACCTGGGACTTTATTCTGGAGATATATTCAAGGAGAGCAACACACCCTCCCCTCATTAAGGGAGAGGAGAGGATGACCAAAGAGGGGATAATGGGCCCCACACCAAAACTGCAAAAGGAAGCAAGGGAGATAAACTTCAGGCCACTCGCAGAAGCCTGAACTCATGGGCCGGGCACGGTGGCTCGTGCCTGTAAGCTTCAGCCTATGAAGCGACCGGGGCTAGGGATCGTGGTTCGAGTCCCGCCTGGGGCCCGTAGCGAGACCTAGTTCCAAAAAATAGCTGGGCG
>PVHY01003122.1:98235-113281 GCA_004024945.1 Uropsilus gracilis | reverse complement strand
CTTCTTTCATCTAGAAGCCCCCAATTTTTCCAGAAAAAAAAAAAAAAAAAACAGTCTGAATGTGAATGGTGAAGGTGAATGTTCCCGAACCTCCTTCCACCGGTTAAACTCAAGTCACTTTGGCGATCCTGAGTCCTGAGCCCAGGGAGGACGTGAAGAGGGCGGGGAGAAGTGAGCGGAGCAAAGGGGGGAGGGAGGTGTTAGATTCGGGCCTGTTGGTGGACCTGGTGCGGGGTCGTTCTGCCCACATGCCCCTTGGCCAGCCCATAGCTGGGTGGAAATCCATGGAACTCCGCGCTGCCCACTAGGGACCTCGAGTTAGGGGCTCGGTCACATCTTACTTGGTTAAGAAATGGGATCGAGAGACTAGTTTCGGAGTCCATAGACAGATCTACGGTTTGAAAAGCCGGCACCGTCTGAGCATCAGTCACAGCCTGGTCCCTCCCCCTTCCAAGCCTGGCGCCACCGAGAGCGGTGGGGGTGGGTGGCTTATTAATAAGGCGGTCTCCAGCAGAGGAGGCTCGCCAAGTCTTAGTGCAACAAGTCTATTGGTTTGAAGAAGGATAAACCGGGTTATACGGGTCATTGCTTTCCAGGAGACCTCTAGTGGTCAAAGGTTGAGCTACATCTTAAATTGGGGGTTCTTTTCTCTGTCTCTTGGACTGTGGTAAGGGGTGGACCGCCAACTATTCTAGGCCGTAAAGACTGGTAGCTAGGGCAGACATCTCATGGACTTGAGGCAGAGCCAAGAGAGAAGCAAGGAACTCAGAAGACGAGATTCCCCAAGGAGGGGTCATGTGATGCCCTTTGTGGGCAATGGAGTCCCTAAGTTCCTCTGATTTCACAATGGAGACTTCCTATCTAATCTTGATTTTCCTCCCTGGTCTGAGATTAATCAAGTATTCTCAGGGAATTTGGATTAAATTTGCCCAAGTCATTTCTACTTACAATAACAATGCTGAGTCTGTTTATTTTTCTTTTTCTGTAAATTAAAGCCAAGTGTCCTACTCCCTCACTCCAATCACAAATTGGCCTAAGCACCCCTTAATTTTAACAACTCATTGCCTTCAAGTGCCCTTGACATTTACGGGTTATTTAGTGTAGAAATCACTAAACTTTTCTTTAAAATTTCATGCACTGAAGTGGTGCACATATGACTTGATGAAATTGTGAATGCTGCACCAGCCATGTCAGGTGGTAAGGTCCTGGAGGAAAGGGTGGTGATAATTTACAGGTTCCTTGTTCTTCACCCTCATTTGAAACCCACAGATTAATAAGAAATTCAATCATACCGCCCCCCCCCTTCCCAGGATGTTAGTAAAGGGATTTCTGGGAACAGCTATTGTAGATTATACTGAAAACAAAGGTCTCTGCGATCTGAAATTATTAAAACATCATGCCATCCCTAATTTTTACAAAAAATGACAAGGAAATGGACAGACTTGGAGTTTTGGCTTTATTTTAGGAATTGTATAATGCCTATTAAAAATGTCTTACTGCAGGCTGGGCATGGTGGCATATGCTTGTAAGCGGC
Organism: Uropsilus gracilis; assembly: GCA_004024945.1. Classification (NCBI taxonomy): domain Eukaryota; kingdom Metazoa; phylum Chordata; class Mammalia; order Eulipotyphla; family Talpidae; genus Uropsilus; species Uropsilus gracilis. The sequence continues at coordinate 111,747 of PVHY01003122.1, read as the reverse complement.
AGCCTAAGAAGCCGCACCTGGGGCCAGGGATCATGGTTCGAGTCCCGCTGGGGGCACGAAGCAAGACCTATTCCCCCAAAAATGGCTGCGCGTGGTGGCATGCACTTGTAATCCCTGCTCCTGGGAAGCTGAGGCTGGGGATTGCTTGAGTCTGTGGTACCCCAGGCAATGTGAGCCTGTGGTTCCACAGGCAAAAATACTGAGACCTAGTCTCTAAATAAATAAATAAAAATTAAAAAAAAAGTCTTACTGCAATTTCAAATAGACATTGATGATACCTGTATTTTGTGATTCATGGCTTAAAATTACTTGACAAGCACTAAGTAACTCACTACTTAGAAACAGAGTTGGTATGATAAGTAATTCACTAGACTCAAAGCCCAGGAGGCCAGGCTTCACTCGTTTCCTTTATTTCCTTGTCCATGAGTATAATTGTCTGTAGGATTCAAACTCTAATTCTGGCTTTGTTGGGATTTCTCAGATAATTGTGACAGAATGATCCAGATGGGTTATCTGTGTAGTGGCAGCCCCCTCTGGTAGGTTGTCAACCAAACCACAGAAGCACCAACAAGTTTCTTAGCTGTTTCCTTCTATACTTGTCACGCCACAGACTGATAATTTTATGACTTGCTATTGCAGGTTGAGTATTTAAATGTAATTTGCGAAGGGTATAAAGAGATGTGACTACTTCAGAGGAAAAATAATACTCAGAATTTTGAGGCTATTTCTGCTCTCATCTCCAATAAACTTTAGTCTAAATGAAATTGGGCATGTTTTTCCCATAGAAGTTAAGGGTCAGATCAATCTCTCTTGGGGGTGTGCTGGGACCACTCTTAAGGACTCGCGAGAACTGATTGTTATATTTTGAGAGAGTTCGCAGTGTGGCTATTAAACACATCTATTACTGAATATTAAATTATATAAATTCCTAATTAGCTAAAGTAAAATAAAATCAACGTTAATCCATACTCAAGACTCATTAATTTCCAACTTGACTACATTTTTCTGTTACCTATACTCTTGAGACTATTTTTATCTTTTGCATTTTTATGGCTACCATATTATGTAATGGTGTGTGTGACTGCTCATCTCTTGCTAGTCCCTGTCCATTGGCATAAGTTTGGTAGCTTGAAATTGGCCTTGATGAGAGTATTTAGATTATATAACTAAGCAAACATGACAAAACCAGGTGTGAGCTTTGGTTTTGGTGACTAGATTTAAGAAAGGAATGGAGAAAATGTTAATATTACAGATTGTGATGGTTAATTTAATGTGTCTTGACTTGACTGGACCATGGGTTTCCCCAGATATTTGATAAGACATTGTTCTAGATATGTCTGTGAGGATGTTTTTAATGAGATTAGATTTGAATCTGTGGAATGAATAAAGCAGATTGTCTTCCCTAATGTGGGTGGGCCTCACCCAATCAGTTGAAAACAAGAATATAGCAAAAACACTGAATGAGAGGGGAAATCACATCTGAATACTTAAACTGACACATGTGTCTTTTCCAATCTTTGACCTCAGACTGAAATATTGGCTCTTTATTAGTCTGGAGCCTATCAACTTTTGGATGAGAACTTGTATCATCAGCTCCCCTAGTTCTCAGGCCTTTGAATTACATTAACTCTTCTGACTCTCCAGTCTGACAACTACACATCTTGGGACTTCTTAGTCTATATAAGTTATATGGGCCAAACCACACACACACACACACACACACACACACACACACACACACACATACTTCCTTTTAGTTCTGTTTTGGAGAACCCTGACTAATACACAGATTAAACTTAAAAGTGCATCATCTGTAGCCAATTATCTTGTGACTAGAACAAAAAATTGAGGAAATATTTGAAAGATATTATCTGATTCAGCAAAGAAGCTGCTCATGTCATTGATGAAAGAAAAGGGTCTAGGATATATTTTTTTCACTTTTGTCTTACTCCTTAATATAAATGAAAAAATTGACATTTGTGCTGAAATTACATTCATTTGTTAACTGCAATCATAGGTTAGCTAACTATTGATGCAAAAGTCAGTGAATAGTTATTCACTGTCAGCCTTAGTTAATTCAGTGAATTAATTCTATGATAATAAATTAGATGAAATTTACAGCAAAGAGTTGTATATTTTATATTTTGTACATACTTCCTATATATCAGCAAAATGTACAATGAACATATACACCTACCTATTCGTGTATATCTAAACCTAGATATACTATTATGTGTGTATATTTGTGTACATTTAGAAATCTTTAGATAAATGGATACATGGCCATATATGTGTATGTTCACACACATATACAAATCTATACACACACACTTTTAGGGAATGAAGAGGAAATACAACATCTTAAGGCATGCTTTTGTCTGAAGGTTGTATTACGCTTGGCATGCAACTCTAACTTCTAGACTAGGGATTTGCAATGATAGCCTACAACTGTGTATTTTTTCTCTTTTTTGCACAGTCCACAAGTTAAGAATGTTTTAAATTTCTAAAGGTTAGCAATCACTGGAAGTAAAATATTTCATGACATATAAAATTATATGAAATTCAAAATTCTGGTCCCATAAATAAATTTCCCTGGAACTTGGCCACATTCATTCACTTATGTATTGTCTGTGACTACTTCATGCTAACACAGCAGGGTTGAGTAGTTTTGACAGAGACTGTATGACCATCAAAACCTAGAATATATATTGTCTTGCCTTTTTTAGTACAAGTTGCCTATTTTTGTATATGTACAACCATCCTTGGCTAGGAGGGGTGGACACAACCCAATGAACTTTTGAAGTCTTTTTTCCTGTCATTTGGTCCTAGAAGGACTTTTTCAATAGACAGAGAAAATAGAATACCTAAAGTTGTGAGGGATCCAAATTACTGACTCAAGGTTAAGGAATGAGTCAATGGCATCATGAAAATTAGGATAAATTGTGAGATTTCTCCACATCTTGGTTTGTTGCGACCACGGGATGACAGTGCCTTTCTTCCTTACTGTTTGTCCTAAAGCACTGTATAATTTTGTTGGGTGCTATTAAATATTTATTGAGTTTTCTTGTCCAATGTGGTTCTGTTACTATATGTCTATGTGTGTGATGGGACCCTTCAGCATTAAAGGTGCTATATAAATAGAGGATTATTTTATGATTTGTTATTGCAGGTTGAAATATGTAAATGTGATAATTCACGAATGCTATATCAGTGCATATATCTGGGAAACAAGAATGCATTATCCTTCCATTTGAGTCTAACATCATTTACATCCTTTAAAAAAAATACCCAATCAATTTTTTTTAAATGAGGAAAAGCAGTGGAGGAAAAAAATTCCTTTAATGCAATACTTCAGCTGAAAGTTTAATGACACAAAAGGCAGGCAATTCAAAGTTACAGTTCCCACAGCAACTGTAACTCTGCTATATAGCACATTTAGGCATAGATTTCACAGCATGTACTGCAATACAAAATACTCCACACTGGGCATGCAAGGGGGCAGAGTTATGGTTGCTATGGGTACCATGACTTTGAATTTTCAGATTTTTTGAGAGTTTAAAATCTCAACCAGAACATCACATTAATAGTTCATTTTTTTGCATTGGAAATAATAAAGATTGTATCACTGTTTCCACTGTCAAACCTATCTCCAGCTCAGTTCATTGCTTAGTATAAATACCTACCAAAACATATTCATCCTACTTGCTAAAATTAAACACATGACCTCAGCTTAGGGAATATTTTAGTTTGCATGTGATGACTTTCACTGGATTAACTAAATCTGTTCCCTCCTCCATTCCAAAAATCGCCAATAAATCAGGTTAACCCTTTCAGAATTCTGTCGTGTTTTATCTGTTATTCATGGACTGAGAGGATATGATAATCATATTCATTGTATGTGACTGTGTGATGTATATATTTATAATGTATACTCTGTCTACTTCCAAAAAGAACTGGAGGTAGCTAACTGTATGCATTGATTTATTCATTTATTCCTTGAATATACTGTGCAATTTTACGCCTTTATCTTAGCAGTCTCAGTACCCTTTTAAAAAAATTGTTGATGACGTCTAAGAACTTCTTGTTTTGGTGGAGATACTAGATATATGATATGTGGATGTTTACCATATTAGAAATCATAATTGAAATATTTTAAATTATTCATTAACTCATTTTAAAATAATGATAAACCCATCATATGCTGACATATTTTTAAATGAAAAATAAATATATTTTCTAAATGAAAGAAACTTAGTGAGAAGCATTGTTTTACATTTTTACAAATTTCTGAAATGGAAGACAGCTGGATATTCATTACTGCTTCTAGGTTCAATCTGTTGAATATCACAAGTCATGTAGCTTCTGGAAAATGCCACTTTTTTTTTTTTTTGAGGAATTGAGAGTGCAAAAGCAAATAATGTCTTAGTATTATTGTGATCATTTTTTAGGTGGGGGAGCATGGAACACCTAAGATGTCCCCAAAGTTTCCCTCTAATCCCCAGACAATATTTTTAGAATTAGAGCTCCATGCATTTGCTTATGCTATTTTTCTAAGCATATGCTTTTTGCTTGTTTACAGGAAATCTCCTACTCATATGCATCAAGGTACTAAGAAAAATTAATTGCTCCCTTAGCTATATTCTCATTTTCACTTTATACATACACTAATCAGAACATCTGTAATGTGCCCCCTTGACTGTTTAAATGTCTAAGGAGTTTCCTGGTAGACTGAATTCTTTAAAGGGTAACAATGTCTTATACATTTTTTTCTCTTCATTTCCTAGCATGGTATCTAGCATTCCATATGTATGGGATGGAAGAATTCAATTCAACAAGCAAGTAATAAAATTGTTCCCATCCATTGCATCCATAATATGTTAGGAACTATGTATGCGTTGTCTCAAATTTAATCTTTCATAATAAAGTTTAGCATTGGTGCAACTAGTGTCAATGCATTTTGAGTTAGGAAACTAAAAACTTTTCCAAAATCAAGTAACCATGGATCTAACACGTTGCCAAGAAATAAGAATGGATAGTGAAAAATCATGAAATAGTTTTTGCCTTAAGGGAATTTAAAACCTACTTTGCAAGATAAGACATAATGCAGAAAGGAAAGACAAATAACAATATAGAAGTTAGCTAACAGGAGACTGCGAAGACTATAACCAAATAAATACCTACTTAGAAGAAATGGCTACTTACCCAGTGAATTATTCAGATTTGAACTTTTGGGAGGATATACTTTTATCAGAATACCTAATATGCACCAGATATATGTAATGAACATTTGTTCATGTTGTTATAAATTAAACTCATATACAATTTACCCATCCACCCCTTGCTCTATGCTTCAGTTCGGCTGATAGTGTGGTATATGTAGTAATCTTTTGTAAATATACCAATATATGTTAATATTCTTAAAAATATAAATGAAAAAATATGCGGTAAAGATATAAAAGAACTCTTAAGTGTTTTTCAGTCTGCAAATGAATTATGCACCCCACTTTTAAAAAAATGTTAACTTTTATTTTTTTTCTCATATTATTGTTCATTTCCTACAAGATTTTACTTCTCCCTCAGGTGTAGTTTTCATAAAACTCCTACCACCACATTACCCTTGATCCATCACCACACTCCCTTATGCTCTTCCCTCCTGCTTTGACCCCTCTCATTCTACCTCCCCACTGTAATGCTTTAGATCTATAGTTTGCCTGCTATGCATCCCAGTAAATTCACCTATACTAGTAGCATTTAACTTTGACTACATAGTAGACTTACCTGGAAAATTTTTAAGATATGATACTGCAATTCAGTTCAAACAAAATCTTTCTAGGATGGGGAGTATACAAAAGATTTCTAATGTGCAACCAGAGGTGAGAATCACAGGTCTGACCACTAAAGATTCTGGTGCCACAGAGAGAGATCAGGGACAACAGCAACTTGGAAGGATCTCATGGAGAAGATATTAAAGACAGTGCTCTGGCAATTCTTTTTCTGGGAACCTACCCAGAGGATACAAAAACACTAATTCAAAAAGACACTTGTACTTGGATGTTTGTTGCATCACTATTTACAATAGCCAGAATATGAATGCAACCCAAATGTCCCGAAACAGATGAATGGATCAGAAAGTTGTGGTATATGTACACAATGGAGTATTATTCATCAATCAAAAAAGACAAATTGGATGCATTTGTGATAACATGAATGGACCTAGAAAGAATCATGTTAACAGAAATAAGCCAGAAAGGAAAAGAGAAATACTGGATAATTTCACCTAGAGGTGGGATATAAGGAAAACAAACAAAAGGACAAGTGAAACATAAAACTAACAAACTGTCAGCAGAACTGAAGCATAGAGCAGAACTGAAGGAGAGGGGTTAAAATCAGGGGAGGTATGAGCACAAGAGGTTAAGATGATAGTTCACTGGTGACAAGGTAGTGGGAGAACCTTAGGGTAGACAGCAATGTAAATATATATTACACATATATATTTTTGAAATCAATAAAATAATAAAATTAATTATAAAAAATTAAGACAGCACTAACATTTTTATGTGGACATAATAGAAAACTTTGCTTTTAAGTTAGTAAGTTGATATTTAAAATCCTCCCCACCTCTTGCCCAAGTTCATATTGGTGTTTTCACTTTCTGAAGCTGTACCCATATTGAGTATATCTGATTTGTCAAGTTCTGAAAATGAGAAGCTGTGAGCTTCTAACTAAGAATTTGTGCTGAGCCTGTGAGTTATTTTTCAATAACAATAACATTTTTTAAACTCATAATCATAATGCTATTTTATTTTATTTTGATTGATGTTTATTTCTTTATTTTACATCGTTGGATTCTCCCACCACCATATCACCCATGAATAGTCATCTTGCTCTCAGTAACAGTAGGAGGGTCACTAGCACTTTGTCTCAGGAAGGTATGTTCTTTAAGTCAACATACATCGATTATAAAATGTTTGTTCTGAATGGTGTCCTTTTGAATAGCACCCTTATTTCACATGTGAGGGCACTGAAACCCTAAGATGCTAGGTGGTGATGTAATGCAAAGTTCTGGGAAGAAAGGTTTGGGACATTGGTGAAGATTGAGTGTTATTAATAAATGGCTCTTAAATATATGTTATGGGATTCGCTCTTCATATGGTGCCTCAAGCCATTCAGCAGGATGAATGGATACAGTGGAATAGAGTTAGGGTACTTCTACTAGTGTTCTTCCAACTTTAGCTGATCCCATCAACACTGGGGCTGGGTTTAAGTAATTTTTAACAAACTGCATTTGAAGACTCAAACTCCAAACATTTGGAAGTACTAGGAGCTCTCTGCTTCCCTACTCTTGAATCTGTTTTGACTAGTGAGCCAGAACCTTCTCTATGGAAATTGAACTAGATAAGCTGTGAGGGTCATTTTGACTCTCCATGAAATTTCTAGGACAGTATTTCTAGATAGTGACCCCCAAAACTTGAGGACAACATTAGGGCATAAAATTGGGTTCTAATAATACCCAGTTGTGTTGTGCAACAGGAGAAGTAGACAGAGGCATGGAATCATAGAATTCTGGAGAAATCTAGCCATATTTTAGAATAGCTGCTCAACATGCATCATTACAGGTGAAAGAGAAGCCTGGAAACTGCTAAAATCAGGAGGGGGGAAGGAGGCAGTCTTATGCATGAACCAAGAAAACATTTATTAATGATAATGATTTGTCAAGGCTTTCTTTTTAAAAATTTGGTATAAATCGAACTTGATAGAGTAGAAAACAACGCATGAATCCATTTTTTCATTAAGATGGGAGCTAATGTGATACGTCATGTTCCTTTATATCATTGCTTATGCTTTTATTTCTTCTGGATGACTCTCACCTTACCTTTTTCACCATATCTGTCTAAAGAAGTTCAGCATACCAATTGAAATATGGGAAAACAATTGTCCTAAGTGTCTGTACTTTATTTTATGTGGGATGGTCTAATATTATTTACATTTTAGATGAGGGCATTAAAGCATAGAGACAACAAGTAAGTTGGCTACGGTCATACAGCTAGAGAAATATTCAGGCTTAGGTAATCAGTTCAGTCTGTGCTCTTAAGAATATATATATATATATATATATATATATATATATATATATATATATATATATATTTTCAGCTCTTTGAGGGCCATGATATAAACATCATAAGAGAAAAATTTCAAATGGTTGGTGAATGTCTCAAACAATTTTCATTGCTGCTTTTGTAAAAAAAAAAATTAGTTTAAAAAATAAATTAGATTTATCATCTATTGACTTCACAAAAAATTTAAATAGTAACAAGGTAGAAGTGAGAAAGTAGAATTTGCCCTTCTGGGAGACATTTGAATTTTTACTGTTCTTCTGAAGTACTATTTAGCAATATATATAATATATATATTATATTATAATATGCATTAGATACAGCATATCATCATACCACAAAATTTCACCTCCTTGAAGTATGCTAAGAAAACTTTGGATACATTTGCAAAAAGGGATGTAAACATTGCTAACAAAAACTTGATGGAAACATAAGTTATTGAAATAAAAATTGGGTAAGTAAATCATGGAGCAGCATTAATAAAAATAAGCACATAATAGAGAATATAGTGGAAGCATGTAAGATAGCATGAAAGATATAAAAAAATACTGTTGTTTTATTAAAGGAAAAATTTTATTTTGGAGACTGGGTCTTGCTATTTTTGCCCATGGAACCGCAGGTTCATATAGCCCAGAGTACAGAGTACCACAAATTCAAGCATTTCCCAGTCTCAGCTTTCCAGGTAGCTGGGATTACAGGTGCACTATCACACCCAGCTATTTTTTTGGGACTAGGTCTTGCTATGTTGCCCCAGGTGGGTCTCGAACTGTGATCCCTAGTACCAGCCATGACTTCATAGCTGTCGTTTACAAGCATGTAGTACCATAACCGGCTTAAAGGAAATATTTTAAACTTAATCATATAAACTTATGTCCATAGTAGAATTAAGAAAATTAAAATTCTTTGTTTTTTTATTAGTTCCAAATTTTGTAAGTGTATTACATGTGATAAGTGTATGTGTGTGTTTGTGTATATATCTATATATATATACAAATATGAAAGAAAACACTACTTTTGTATGAAACAGACAGATATGTAAGAAAATAGGCAAAGCAGAGAACTTAATTAAACTTACAAACAGGAGCAGCTGGCCTTTTAGTCACTGAAGAGGCTTGTCCCAGGCCAGGCAAGTAGTAGCTAGACCACAATATTTTTTTAAAAAAGGCAATAACAGATTTATTCACTCCCAAAAAGACAAAATAGACAAAAGCCACTGAAAGTACAAGGGACCCCTTTGGTAATCTTAGCACAAAGTCCAGTTTCTAGCTCAAAAGGGCTACATGTGGGTCCTTCAGTCAGATGCGTTCACAAAATGGCGACTGTCCCACTTTCAAGCCAAATGAAGAAACCAAGATGGTGCTGTCAGTCCTCCTTCAAAAGCAGGAGATTCAAATTCAATGAATAAATAAAAATAATGTTGTCAATTTTCCTCCAAAAGTCTCAGCCCCAGCCTCCTTTTGTAGTTATTCATCTGCCCTAAACCACCAAGACTCACTTGAAACAACAGCAACAACCACTTCAGATATCTCATAATGAAAACAGCAACACAACAAGTTCTCTTCAGGTCTCCAGACTTTTCCCAAACTTCAGAGTTTCAAAGTTAAAGCCAGTTTTCAAATACCGTGTTTCTAATTTAGCTTTAAATTTCACAAGTTTCTCCAGCATGCTTCCCCAGGTTCCTCACCAGCCCAGGTTATGGATGGAAACCCACAGCATGGCTTCCTTCCTTACCCTGCTGCCCCACACAGGAGCAACAACTCCGAGGCCTCCACCTTTTTGCTGTTCCTCTGCTCTGTCTCTCCTCCAGCTTTCTCTCTCTTCCCTCTCTTGAGAAGCACTGGCTTTCCTTCTCCATGTCTCCACCCAGTAGGGCACAATGGCTACTATCCTAATGCAACATTAGTATGCTAAGGCCATGGACCCCCAATTTCACCACAGCACCCCTATCACTACAACATCCTTGCCTTAGCCACTGGAACATATTTTTGCAGATAAATAAAACAGTGACCAAAAAAGATTAAAAATAAAATTAATGGTTAATGTTTTTGTTTTTGTTTTTTGAGACTAGGTCTTGCTATTTTTGCCTGTGGAACCACAGGCTCATGTTGCCCGGAGTGCCATGGACTCAAGTGATCCCCAGCCTCAGTCTCCCAGGTAGCTGTAGCTGGATTACAGGTGTGCGCCACCATGCCCAGGTTTTTTTTTTTTTTTTTTTTTGGGGGGGGGAACTATGTCTCACTATGTTGCCCCGAGTGGGACTCAAACCTCTATCCCTGGTCCTGGATCCCTGGTCCTGGCTGCGGCTTCCTAGGTTGCCACCTACAGGCAGGCACCACCTAGCCCAGCCAATGGTTAATGTTTTTATCACTAGTTATCTTCCAGAAATCCTACTAAATATTGTGACAATTATTTCTTTTAATTCTTTTAACTCTCATAATAAAAGCACTCTCAGTAGTCTTTTTTAGCACTTGAAGCACGGAGTGATTAAATAACTTGCCCAGGTTGGCTGAGGAGAAAGCTTCTAAGGAATGGGAAAAATGTGTAGGATTCAAAAATAAAGGAATAAAGTTGCCCTTGGGCAATAAGGCACCATCTCCTGGGGAAGAAAACATTAGTTAGTTAACCCAAAAAAGAGAATAAGCTTATCTGGTTAAAAATAATACCAGCCATTATTAGAAATTGAGCCTCAAGGGAACCTAGGGTGGGTGAATAACTACATTGTATGACTTCTGATAGAATAGTTAACTTTTCTGCCAAATAGAAAGTGCTTTATTGAAAGTTTTATTTTACTTTTCCATTAGGTACTATGCAAAGGGTATTTGGGTCTAGGAGGAATCTGGGAGTATGTTAATTCATTTAGTTTTATTTAACTTCTGCTGTTTCTTGGTGTTGTTCTCTTCCCTTCTCTTCCTAGTACCACTTATAAATAGTGATCTTCACCACTAGAACCTTTAGGCTCTAGCTAACTCCTCAACATTTAGTATCTGGGAAATAAAGCCACAAAAACCCTAAATGCTATAGTGACTCTAGAACTTCTAAAGGGCACTGCCCTAATGTTGAAGGGAGGTGGCTAGATTTCTTCAGGTTGTGTTTACATAGCAATAAGAATAAGAAAACATCAATTGTGTAAATGAAAGAATGGGTCACTGATAAGTGACTTAGCCCAAGGACAAGTAATGAATCAGCTACCTGGTTGCAAAGAAAATGAGCTTAGTGCTCTCAGAGTGGGTTCTCTTGAAAGACTTAAGGGTGCTTTCCCTTAAAGAAGAATTGCTTTCTCTGTTGCTTTTAATAATCCGCAACAAAGTCTCCCAATAGTGGGGACTGGGATCTTAAAAGGACAGAAAACCTTCATGTTTGCCATGCTTTTGTACATAACATTTATGGTTTTTTTGTTTTTTTTTTTTTTGTTTGTTTGTTTTTTGAGACTAGGCCTTGCTATATTGCCGTGGAGCCACAGACTCTTGTTGCCCGGGGTACCATGGACTCAAGCAATCCCCAGCCTCAGCTTCCCAGGTAGCTGGGATTACAGGTGCGTGCCACTACACCCAGCTATTTTTTTGGAACTAGGTCTCACAACAGGCCCCAGGCGGGACTTGAACAGTGATCCCTAGCGCCCGCCGCTTCATAGGCTGAAGCTTACAGGCACGAGCCACCGTGCCCAGCCTCTACATAACATTTAGGTTCCTAGGATGCCTCTATCCACTTTATCGCTCATCAATTCAAACCAATTCAAGGACCCCTCTTCTATGATGAAGTCTCTGGTGTTACCCGTGGAGAATGATCTCAATAGTTCTAGAACACCATAAGCAGAGTGTACTGTTTCCTTTAGCTGTGACTTTCAGAATAAGCTTTATATAGCTGTATTGTTCTTCCCTTAAAGGACAAGCATTCTCGTGAATAACTGTGACAAAACAATACGAATGGTGTGGTGCGAGCCTATTTATTTCAATAGAGAGAAGCCTAGTAGTGGAAAGTAGGTGTCATCTACCAGACTAAGACTTCAGTGCTTGAGACTTCAAGTGGTTTGAAATGTCCAGAGTATTAGGAACCTATTCTGGGCAAGGGTTTAATTAGTTTCTAGTTCAAGACTGAAAGGTAGTTTATAGGCTTGGTACTCTCATCACTAAAATATCCTCAGTTACTTCTTTAAGTCTCAGATCTCTTCTCTGTTAATGGCATAAACGCCAGAGTCATTCATACTGAATAGAATTATTGTGAGAACAAAGTAGAATAAGAGACTTGAAAAAGTCTTTATTCAAGGCATTATTAGGAATTATTGTAAACCACAAATGAAATCCTTTGTCATAGAGGAGAAGTTTAGTCTGAGGATGACTGCCCAGTACCTAGAGTTCATGTATTTTTCAATGCAACAAACTATCTGGAAATACCACCTAGAAAGAAAAAGTCTGAGTGACTGAAGAGACACAGGGAGATGAAAATAGTTTGCGTCTAGTCAAGGGGGAACATTAGTATATTGAAAAATAGTATTCAAGCAGGTTTTCCTCAAATTTGATATATCAAACAGGTTTTTTTTTAGGAAGAAAAATGGTTGATATAAGTTAGAGTTAGACAAACAGGATTTTTCACTTACAACCTTTAGAATGCTGACATGACTTTTTGAGAGGGAAACAGGCAGGCAGCTTTAATCTCCAAGGGCAATAACCTGACCAAAGCTGTAACCCAATACACTGTATTAAAATCTGATTGGAGAAAGAATGTGTCTATGATCTGTTTGGTGTTTTGGAAATAAGAACCATAAGAGGAAGACTTGAACGATATTTATTTATTTATTTATTTTAATTTCTTAAAAATTTAATTTATTTATTTATATATATTTCACATCATTTCCGTCCCTGGGGGTCACCCACCACCTCCCCTTCCCACCTGCTCCAACTGGTCCCCATTCTCCCCTTGTGCAGTTTCATTTGGTTGACCATATATTAGTGAGACCATTTGGTTTCTGTCCCTTTCTATCTGGCTCGTTTCTGCTAGAATGATTTCTTCTAGGTACATCCAGGTTTCCATAAATTCATCAAATTTGTTATTTTTAATTGATGAGTAATATTCCATTGTGTATATGTACCACATTTTTTTCATCCAGTCATCTGTTTTGGGGCATTTAGGTTGCTTCCATGTCCCTGCAATTATAAATTGTGCTGTGGTAAACATCCGAACGCAGGTGTCCCTTTGTATCCACATATAGGTCTCTTTTGAGTAGATTCCCAAGAGAGCAATTGCTGGGTCAAATGGTAATTCCATTTTCATTAACTTGAGGGTCCTCCATACAGCTTTCCATAGTGGTTGGACTAGTTTACATTCCCACCAACAGTGTAGTAGTGTTCCTTTCTCTCCACATCCTCGCCAGCAATTCTTGTTGTCTGTTCTTTGGATG
>PVHY01003122.1:0-98135 GCA_004024945.1 Uropsilus gracilis | reverse complement strand
CTGTTGTCTCTTTTGCTGTACAGAAGCTTTTTAGTTTGATGTAGTCCCATCTGTTTATGTTTTCTTTCATTTTTTTGCCATCTGCAGATGTTTCCAGAAAGGGATTTCTGAACTGTAGTTCATGGAGAGTTTAGCCCAAGTTTTCCTCAATGTATGCTATGGTTTCAGGTCTGACCTCTAAGTCTCTTATCCATTTTGAGTTTATTTTTGTACTTGGGGTAAGGGAGATTTCTTGGTCCATTGAATGATATTTAGCCTGCACTATAAATGGGGAGACTTTGATTTGACTGTCTATCCCCATGTCACTCACAGACAGATTGGAGAACACACACACACACACACACACACACACACACACACACACAGCGTCAGAGAAATAAAACAAGAGTTGTAAAATATTCCATGACTAATAATTTCTTTATTGCTGGATAGTTAGATAGCTTCTTAATTCCCATTACAATAGGTATTGCAAAAAACATGGACATATAATTTTGTGCATTTTCTGTGAGGTACTATACAGAAGTAGAATGATGAATGTAAACAAACTTGAAAATTGGCCATATGCTCTTAAATTGACCAATCAAAAAATGCTACCAATTCATAAACCCACCAGAAACAAATGGGAGTTGCTTATGAGCTTCATCAGTTGAGTTAGTTGCTTGTTGTATTTAACGATGACAAAATTGATTCTCTGGACTGCAAAGGCTCTGTAACTTGGTTATGAATTTGCTGCTCTGGTGTATGTTCTTATCTAGGTTATTACTGGTTTGCCCCAAACAACACTTAATTCATGTCACACTTTAACTTAAACAGAGAAATGCATGGTTTCTAGAAAGTATTAGATTGCACATTAATTTCCTATGAATACTCTATCAACTGCTCTTTGGGGGATTTTGATGGACTCAGAATATATCTTTTTTTTTTTTTTTTTTTTTGCAGGGTTTAGGGGACAAGCTGTGATTCAATTAGAACTGGGCAAAAGAGTATGACAGAGAGAGCCAAGACATCACTTTTGTTATTATTAAAGTTGATATTGAAGAAAGTGAGTTATACTGCTGTGTAGGTACATCTCCTTATTCTTACCTCTACATATCAAAGAAACAACACCTAGTCTTAGGAAGCACCAAGACACTATAAATCTCCCCTAGACTTTCACTGATACATCATTAGCTAATACTTAAGAACAGGAGTACACGCTTTTTGAGTTAGTGTGCTTAGGAATTCATGGTTAGCATTTCTTTCAGAACTCATCAAGTTACAAGAGTCAAACCAGAAGTGTTATACTAATGATGCTCCCTATGAAATCGGGTGAACAAAGGAAAAAACAACAACAACAAAAAACAGGTTGTTTACCCAAACCTACAAAGGGTAGCAGCTGGCTTTTTAAAGCCAGCCAACACCAGGTTCTTCCTGGCCGTGCATGCAGTAGCAAGACCACATAAACTTTAAGAGAGAGGCAAAAACAAATTTACTTAATTAAAGACAAATTACACAAGAGTCACTGAGGGATGCAAGGGAACCCTTTTGGTAATCTTATCACACAGTCCAGTCTCTAGTCCCAAGTGCACATGACTGTGGCAGCCATGTGCCACAAAGTGGCAGCTGCCCTACCCTAAGCTGGATGAAGGAGTTAAGATGGCGTTGCCACTGCTACTTCAAAGACAGCTCCACTACCTGAAAGCCAGAAGAAGCCAAGATGGCGATGTCGATCCTTCTCTGAAAGTAGGAGATTCAAATCTAACGAGGAAAACCAGGATGGTGGTGTTAATTGGTCTCCAAAAGGTACAGTTTCGGCATCTTTTCAGCTCCAACTCCAAAGTGGCCCGGCATCAGCAAAACTCACGCAAACACTTCAGACATCTCACGTTGAAAACAGCAACACAGCAAAGTCTTTTCAGTTCTCCGAAAGACTTCCAAGCTTCGCAGTTTTAAAATTAAACCAAGTTTTCAAGTACCACGTTTCCGAGACAGCTCACAGGTCACAAGCTTCTCTAACATGCTCCCCTAGGCTCCTCACGGCCCGGGCTGGGAATGAAAGCCCCCAGTTTGGCTTCTTTCCCTGCCCTGCTGCCCCACATGACAGCGGCAGCTCTGAGGCCTCCAGCCTCCCTGTGCTCCTCTGTACACCTGCCTTCTCTGCTCTCTTCTCTGTCCTCTTCCTTTCTGTTTTCTGCTCTTCTGTTCTGTTCTGTCTCTTTCCCTGTCTTTTTCTCTGTCCCCTCCCTGATTCTTAAAGCTTAACTTCCCTTCTCCAAGTCTCCACCCACCAATGCTAACAATAGCTATTTTAATGCATCAAAACCAGTACTGAGGACCACAGCCCCCTAACACCTACACCTACACGCACACGCACACACACACATACACACATGCCCATAAGGAGTCTTGCTCTCTGATTCTCCTTTGCAGCTCCATTCCAACATGAAAGAGTCTGATGATTGATTAGTAATGTCTACCATAGTGTTTATGGGTTGAGTTGGGGGAGAGCTATGGCACAATTGTCATAAATTTTCAATCCTGCAATAATTATGCAATGAATAATATGTAGCTAATAAAGACGCTAGATGCAATTGTGTCTTCTAAATTATAAGGCTTTCATTACAGATCAGCTACCTTGATAGACTTACTGTCTCTGTTCCCTAAGTGTTCGGATCTCTGTTCTGTAGTAGGGTGGAAAAATAATCTGCTCCAAATAATTTGTAGCAATCTACTCTTAATACCTCTTGGTATTATTCCCAACTCAGAGCTTATATTTTTGTTGTAATGGTTTATAATTCAGGACTCACATATACAAAGGCCCACTTCTGCACTAGAGGCAACGGAGGCAGAAAAGGAAAGAAAAAAAAAAAAAAAGAGCAGTGTTTGCCAAATGATCAAGGCTAAAATTGGTGGTGGGAAAAATTAGATTTTTAAGCTATATTAAGAATTTATTATAAACAATGGGACATTTAAATAGAATGAAGCTAATATTGTTTTTCTAAATATTTGACATTTTCTATTTTGTGATCTTGTTGATATTCTTTCTTACAGAAGAAATTTTTTATTTTATCATTTTTTTATATTTTATATATATTTTATATATATTCTTTCCATTTGCTGCACTGAGAAAAGAAAATTTTTGCTTGTGTTGTGTGCCTGTAGTGCCCAAGAGAAGAGTCAGATATGTCAGTGACCAATTAAGCTGGATTTAAAAATGCATGAGCTTCCTAATAGAAAAATAATAGGTCCTGGGTGGAGCAGAGTTGGGAGGACAAGATAGAGGTGTATGAGGAGGAAATGAGGAGGAACATCTAGGAGATAAAAAGAGATGTCTTCTTTGATTAACATCTTTCCTTGTTGACACTTCATTATTTCTTGCCCTTTTCCATATTCCGTCAATAAGATGGCTGCTCCCTGGGGAAGGACTTTAATTAATTTGTAGATAGAGTAAGTCCCTCCCACGAGCCTTCAGACTAGTGTTTCTTCAACTTCAGACACTGGCAAGTTTTCTTTCTGATTTCTGCCTTATCAATTTTCCACTTTTACTATCTCTCCTCTTCCTCTAGTTATTATTTATTTGTATTAATTCACTTGTAATACTTTTTATAATTAAAAGAAAAATCAATGCTACTTGCAATGAATAAAAGGACACCATAAAAATAAGAACAGAAAATCCTCAAAAATTGTTAAAAAGTTAAAGAAATCTTAACAGTGAAAATAGTCATTGACAAACCTGAACAGTATACAATTATTTAGAAGTTTGTGTCTACTTACTAGTAGTCTGTAATGGAGGGCTATTCAACTCATTAGTGCTGATTGCCATCGAAAGTCATGTATTTGTCTATAATCAAGGGAATAGACTTTTTTTTTTAAGTAGTCATGAGGTATGGTGGGAAAAGCATTTGAATTTCTATTCAGATCATACAAAGTTCCAGGTCTTACTGATTTCCCACAGTGAAAGTAGGATGATAGCATCTACTTCACAGGACTCCTGTAAGGCCAGACTGTAATTGTATTGAGAAACATTTAGAGCAGATTGAGGCAATTTCAATTTTACTCTTTCTACCAATATTTTATTTTTGGAGTATTTTGTTCTGGTTGGGGAAAAGCATACCAAGGCACAGAATCATAGAGTTTTAGAAATGGAAGGGATTACTCAGAAAAAACAAACAACATTTATGAGCTATATTTATTTGCTCTTCAAAATAAAAATAGCTTTATTGAGTCCCTTGGAGGAAATGTATCATCTTACAATTTATGTTATCTACTCCATTGACTAGAAAAATGTCAATGAGAAAATTGTTACAGTTTATAGTCATTCAAAGGTAATATCTGAGCATATTTGAGAAGCAGTGAGACAGGTAGCATCTTGATTCTTTAACTTTGCATTCAACGTGAGACCAATGGAGAAATATACCTATCTGGAATGGGAAAAGTTCCTGACTGTTGCCATGTGAGAGTTTGGTACCATTGTTGTTCTAAAGAGAAGTTAGAAATTGGGACTTGGGGGCTTCATATGAAAATTTCTTTAACTATTGGCAACTAATCAACTAAATGCTCTTATTCCCAGTGTTGCCCTTACCCCTGCCCCCCCCTCCCTCACATACATACACAAATACAGGTGAAATAAGATACATCTGTGGTTTCCATCTACTCTGAGTGTCACCATATTGGTGTCTCTCATGTAATACAAATGTCTACTTAGATGAGGAAATGGAGGCTCAGCAAGAAGGTCATATCAGAAGTCTGACTTCTAAAATCTCCTATAGGAATCGGATAAATCACTCATTTTGAAAACGTAATAGAATAAAACTGGAATCTGAAAGTCCAGAAGGGCAAGAATTCTGAGAGCATGTTTCTTTGTCTGTAACTTTTATATCTAAGCCAGCAAACACATGAAGTTAAGAAAGTGGGCCACTCAGCATGGACTTGGTAATGGAGGGTCAAAAAATTTAGTGGCAGTACTTTGTGGTTCAAGATATTCAGAGAGATGAGTTTCTGTTCCAAAATTGTGGGACAGCAGTTAAAATACTATGGAAGTAAGTCAGTGATTTACCTATGATCTCAAAGAGAAAGCTGAATGAGATAATGAGTGACATGTGCAATCCATAGAAGGAAAAGTCATGCATATTTTTTATTAATCTTACAAAATGCACATGGATAGATGATTCATTCACTAATACCACACATAATGCTTGACCTTTTATTGTGCTCTAGGTCACAGTTCAGGTATTGGGGATACAGCATAAACAAGAAAAACAATCCCTATCCTAATATTTTCAGTGAGCTGCTTGGCAATTCTCAAATCACTAAATAATGCATCAGTTCTTCCATCACTTTAATCATGCCACAAGAACAAGAAAGTTGATGGTGGCATTGTGAACAAAAAGTTGGCTTTCTTGCTCTTATGCCAATTTTTGATTGCTCTGGCAGTGATGTGCTCACTGGTCTGGATTATGACACAAACTTTTATATTTTGAATCAGAGCTCTAAAAATACCAGGAGGCAAAAGATTAACTATTGACAGGACAAGGCAGGGGGACTGATACCATTTTGCTTCGCGGTTGTCCATGCCTTACTTAAAAAAATATCCGATGGCCAGCATAAATAGGGTGCGTGCACTTAAATTAAACTCATGGTCAGCTTTGCGGGGGAGAGACATGTTTCTGTGAATGATTTGTCTTCTATCCTGTTGGTTCTGGCAGATTTATAGGGGTTATATTTTCACACACCAATTATCCTTGAACACACTCTTCGCTACCTAGAACACAGCTCCCTCCTCCATGCCCCTGTCAGATGTGGTCATCTGCTGTCCCTCCCAGCTTTATTCTTTAATAACAGTAATTGTTGGCATTTTAAGGAAAATCCAATTCTTGATTAAAGTTTCTATTCCAGAGGGAAGAAAATCAGTAGTGGGTAGAGTTGCACATTCCTGACAATGGGCCCAGCTCCTGCTACAGCCTGCATCACCATTAAACAAGGGCACTGGCCTTTCCAGCTGGTTCTCTTTCTATTCTTGGGAGGGATCATGGAAGAATAATGCTTCTTACTGTTTATCCTCCCCCAGAGTGTCAGAGCTGCTGCAAGGAGCAATATCAGGGGAAAGGGGAAGATAGCAGATAAGTCTGACGGTATCTGAGTTTCATGCCTACTTCCCAAATGTGAGTTTTTGTGACTTTACACAAGTCATTTCTTAAACTTATCATTGTCAGTTCCATGGCAATGAGGGGAAAACTGGAAGGCACATGATATCAAACTTCCCCACTGCACCCACAAATGAGGGTACCTAGTCAGGTTGACTGGATTTAATAAAGATTTAATCAAGGGTGTCTACTGTCTTCTAGAAATATACCAGCTGATGGTTGAAGACTCACCTTATTAGCATAGTTCGTTGCAACAAAGTCCCTACTAATTTATACTAACTGAATTAAAGGTAACTTAATTAAAGATAAAAATAGAAAAATGCTAAGGAAAAAGAACTTTAGAATAAGATCATTCTTGGTTTGTATTTCTGGTCTGTCATTTTCTAGCTTCAATACTAGATGAGTTGCTTAAAATCTCTGAACCTGGCATCCCCAGTGATAAAAAAGAAAATTATCACTTCTGTATAGATCATGGATTTGTGTTGTCATAAGACTTAAATGATGATATGTGTGGAAACACTAAAAAGGTGGCTTGACATCAGTGAATATTCAATAAACTGTAATTTATATGAATTGCATAAAGTCTAAATTATAGGATATTATTTTAAGCAAATATATTTTTAATTACGAAAACTCAGTTAACAAAAATCTTCTGAGTAGACCCTATGGGACTTGCTATAACAAAGAGGTAAGCATATTTCTGTACTGTTATATTACTTTTTTATAGGGAAAGGTTGTTTCGAAAAATTTTTTTCAACTAATGAACAAAATATAGTTCTGAAGGTTATACAAGTGTAGGGTCAGTATGCCCCTTGACACCTTTTTTATGTAGAGTCCTTATTTTGTAACTAGTATAAAACACATATTAGCTTCATTCCCTCCAAAAAGTCATATATTCTGAATTTGCAGAGTATGGATTCCCAAGACATCACTGCTACCCACAGCCTTCATTTCAGAGATTTTGTATTTTTAAAATCTGAAATAATGATAGCCCTACATGGAAGATGTGACCTATAACAAAAGCTTTGATGACATGGTTTTGAGACAAGATTCTTGGTGCTTGTCTTCAGTAAGATAGTGTGATGAAATTAATAATGATCATGTAACTACTGTAATGAATTTGTGGAACCATTTCATCTGTACTTCACTACACTCCTGGGAGGCAGAAAAATAATAATAATAATATGTTCCATATTTAGCAGCTTTGGGGAGTAAGTCACTTGCCTCATGACACTTGCCTTGGTGGTCTGCAAACCTCTATAAAACTATGTAATTGTAGAACTCTTTTAGGAACTGACCTGTTTTCAGAAAAGGGAAAAAGAAAAAGAGAAAACAACCTACCAGCCTCACCCTTTTGTCCTGTCCTGACATACAAAGTTCCCAAATGTGAGGTGAAATAGCAGCCTTCTTTGACAATGACCAAGGTCAAAAGACATTGACCCCTGGCAGGTTGTCATGAGAGAGTAGAGCTCTTTGGTTCCAGATTTCTAAATGGTAGGCAGAGATGAGATCTGCCTACCAATGTTGATGGAACTGTGCTGGTGGGTCATGTGCCAACCCCCAAGGGGATTTGGCATAACACTGCAAACTGAGGGTCTCTGTTCCCTGCTCAGCATTGCCCCTGACATTCTGTTTCCTACTTATTTACTACACCTGGAGAATAATGGAGTCTCTAAAAGAGGAAGTGATCTTCTGCTGGTAGTGCCTGTACTCAGAAAAAGGATAAGGAATGGAACCTATGCTTTCAGGTTGAGGAAATGTCAGTATGGCGAATGGAACGTAAGGATGGAACATGGAACTTTTGTACCTTGCTTTTACAAATCTTTACTATAGACTGAAATACTTTGGATAAAATGATATTGAGTAGTCACATTTCTCTTATTGATTTCAAATGTCATGACTCATTATCAAAGACCTAACTTGCTAGAAAGATTCAGTAGAAGTGTCACTAACCACTGCTGAGTACTGTATGACTTACAAAGAACCTCCAGATGATCATGCTCATTTCATATGGCATTGTAACCTACTTGGTGCTTCATCAATGTTGCTTGAATGAATGAATGAATGAATGAATAAATGAATAAATAACATCTTTTGCAAAACAGCTCTTTATCCATAGTTTACAGGTGAAGAAACCAAGAGAGAGGTGATATGCATAAGGTCAGGAATAAATGTTATCTGACTTTGTATTCAGTGAACTTTCCATCACATCTATGCGTATTCTCATAGACATCTTATCATCACACCAGTGCATGCTGCTATGGACACTTTATTAAGTGTTCTGTGTCACTGCATCATAGAAGCAGACTTTTTACACTATAGAGGGTTCTTGGCTAGGTCTAGTCTAGACTTTTTCTTCTGTCTGGAAGGAAGAACGTACCTATTATGGGAATGTGATCTTTCCCTCCAAAGAGATTTTATGCTCTTGATAACTTTTTTCTAGAGATTATAAATTTATGATGTACAAAATATTAGAGATATATAAAAAGTACTCAGGAAAATGTAAAGGGATTCACGGAATGGAAATATGGGCTGAATCCTATAGAAAAAGAGAACTACATTCGTTAAATTATAAGAACTGTTGTAATTCCTAGGAGCCAAAAGCAGGAAGGTCTTTATGGGGAAGTGTCAACCTCTTTAGATTGAAAAAGTTGCCACATATCTGCCCTTTTAATGAAGTCTCAGAAGAAGAAGAAGAAAATGTACAATATTTGTTCAAAATTTATATCAATATTATGAATTATTCCTAGTCAAGTCAATCAGAAGCCATCATTTTCTTCTCTGGGTTATCACTGCCCTCCATTTTCTTACCTCCCATGTATCCATCAATTTATGGCCATCATATTCTCATCTTTCTTCCTTCTACCATTACCGTTAAAGTACATAGTGTCTGGAGTTACACTATTTATTTTTACAACATTCCTCCTTTACTTACAAGTGGTTTTCATCAGATTCTCCAGTTTTTATCTATCTCAGTTTCTTCATCTACAGAGCAAAACAACCTATTTGCTAGAGCTGGTATGAATATTGAGTTAACATGCATTGAAGTTTTTAAACAGTATTTGGTACCCAGTTAGCATTTGGTAGCAATTAGTTATTAGTATTTTGATACTGCCGACATGTTCTTGAAATACTTTTTCTTGCCTTCCAAGACATGACTCTCTTGGATCTTTTCTTTCTTTATCTCGGTCCCTTCTGTAGGTTTTCATTCCACAACTGACTACCGCATTTGGAGTTTTAAAATGTATTTTTCTAAGGCTTAATTTGTTGCCTTCTACACATTGCTCTAGCTACAATCTACACTCAGATGACACTAGAACTAAAATACTATACAGTTATTGTCTCTCAAATCAAACTTACTTAGTGTAGTCAGGTATCAAAGCAGGCATTTGTACTCAGAGATTTCACAGTTATCAATAATTCAATTATCTTTTTTTTTTCCTTTCCATTTTTCCTGGAGGGATGGAATCACGTCTACTCTACTCTCTGAACTGGATTCATGAAGTGCTTCCAGACTTTGGTCTTTCACTCATTGCTAATAGTTAAATGGTAATTGTAGGGGATAGTATTGCCTTTTTCTTGTTTTCAAAATATTTACTACTCTCTTTACTGCACCCTTCTCTGCAGACCTTACTCTCTGAGCCCTCCCTCTCCATAGTAGAAATTATTCCATTTCCATTGGACTAGCCTTTGCCATATGAATTGCTTTGACCAATGAAATGTAAGAGAGTCACATGCTACATCTGAGAAGAAGCTCTCAGAACATTGCTTTATCCCCTCTGCCATGAGGATAGAATGTCCCAAATGGAGGTGATCCCTGAGCCTGGGTCCTAAGGAAAAAACAATAAAGCAGACTCGTGGAGCAGAGCTGTAGTTGTTCTGCAGCTGACCTGTAATGGGAGTGAGAAATAAGTTGTTATCATCACAAATCACTGGGATTGCCATGGTTGGTTCTTATTGAAAAATAGCCAAAGCCCATGCTCTTTGTGACTGGGTAATGAACAATTGTTACTGGAGGATGGAAAGATGACAACCCATGCTCCATGGAGGTGAAAATAACATAATATACAGAGGTAAAAATGTCATCTGTGATTACTTGGAAATATGGGAGTTTGGGAGAAAAAGAATACTTCTGTGCCTGGGTTCTATTGGCTGTCTTTGACAAGAAAGAAATGAGTTCAGAAATGAACTGGCAGGGTGACAGGCAAAATCAAAGAGGCATATATGTTTCCAAATTGTAGGACTTACAGAAAATGGAAGCATTTCTCATCTATACTGATAAAACACAAAGCTGAAAAAGCCTTTGAGTGACAATGTCAGATTAAAACTTAGACTCTTACAATAACTGTCTCTAGACCCACTGAATTATGATTTTTATAGTGACCCTTACAGGGAAATTACTCTTGACCAAATATCTCCATTCCCCTTTAGTTCTTTATAAAGTTTGATTTGAAAATAGAACATCTAAGAGATGCTTGATAATTGGTTTTATTAAAAAATGCTAGGGACTCTAACATGACTTATGAACTTAGTCAAATATTTATTATCTACTGTGAATGAGGTATTTTACTAGAATGTCTGTCATAATAAAACAATCTAGTTTATGTAATAGACAATAAAATTTTGCAAAAGGAAAATAGATTCTGGGAATTAGTAGATTAGGTCAAAGGGAAGATGGCATTTGCAGACATTAAAGAAATTTAAGAAGTGGTAGTAGAAAAGTAAGTAATAATATAATGAAAATGTGGGGTATTAGGTCTTTTTGCCTCCTTATTGTTTCATTTATCTAAAGATGGACAATAATAACATATTTATGAGTGCTCAAGGAACAATTTATGGAGGAGAGGTGGGAAACATAAGAAGAAAAACTGAGGCAACTTTGCTTCTTCATAATATGTCCTTTGGAAGTCAGTTCAGTTGTGGTTTTCTTATATCTAAGTCCTGGAGTTTAGATTAGGCCAAACTATATTCAGGGGTTGTACAACCATTTAATTTGAATTTTATTTTTAAACCTATTTTTATTCGATTTTATAGACCCAAGTTCTATGCATTAAGGTCTATTGATCCTTTTATTGCTGTGGCCAGGTTACTTTGTTTTTGTGAAGTATATGGAAAGTGTCTTTGGACATTTGAAATCTTAAGATGAAGCTTCCTGATTATATTTTTTAAATATAAAACTGTTTTACCTTACTTATTTCTGTGAGAAGTGATGTTGTCTATAGCAGTAAGTTAGATCCTTAGGCAACATGTAAGACTGTTAGCTATGATTGATAATTTTAACATTCCAAGTTTTAACATTTTGGACTTAACAACTCAGTCTTATCATTCTTATTTGCTGACTTTTAAAAAAGATAACTTTGATGGAAGGTTAATATTGAGGCTTTTTCTTGTCTTCTTTAAAAGCAAATTTATACTAGTGAAATACTACTAAAACCTACTTTATATGCTGGAGTTGTACACATGATTTTATTAACAAAATATTTAAAATTTGAAAGCTGTGGAATAGGATAATCTCTAAAATTCCTTTAAGCTCTATCAAATCTATAATTCTGTTGACCTAACAACATAACCTGGATTTATAGGATAATTGCCAACTTCCCATTTCACTTTGTACTTGGAGCAAGCTTTTGAGCAAAAGGAAGATGGAAAAAATGGCTGAAGGTAGAAAAGGAAAAATTCAACTGAACTTATTGAAACCAACAGCCCTTTCAGAAAATACACTAAAGAACAATGTGGCCAGCTTTAAATTACCGTTTCTCATAGTGAATTAGGAAATGGGTTCTCCTTAGTGGGCCATATCTATCTCTTGTAAATGACTCTAATTCATTTGGTCACAAGGAAGGAGAATAGTATCCAGGGGCTGTTTTGAACTGTACCAAACCGAATTCTACGTTATCTAACCCAACCCTTAATTTTCAATCTGTTAGTGTGTAAGTATATGCTTTTTGCTCCTCTGAATTTGCATAAATTCAGCAATCCAGCAATCTTTTCTTGTTGTTGTTGATAATAGTGTTTGTGTTAAAATCACACCTTCTTTTGATTTCTTACGTGCATATAGGCTTTTCCCTTCTTGTTGGACATAAGTGCTTTTATCTCACTCTGCAATCAGTCACAACCCAGGGTGGAGGCAGGGAATGTTTGGTACAATATTTCCTATATAAACAGTTTCACTGTAAAAGGAACAATATGGCTCTAATTTTGATGTATGATCAGTTTAGAAATATGCAAACACATTTGAATATACATCCTGTACATGACAACAGCAATGTGAAATTGGATACACAAAGGCTTTTTTTTTTTTGCTGTAGTGATTTCCCCAGCCCTCCCCCAACCAGATAATATCTGCTTTATTTCCAAGCTTTTAAGTGAAAATGCCTGCTTTGATAGCTTTCCCAAATTGATAAAAATATATATAGTCAAATAGAATTTTTTTAATGGTCAAGTTGTCCCCTGACACACACACTCTATCTAAGTCTGAATACAAATAAAAGCAGCTTAAATTGAAGAGGGTTTAAAATTTTCCAATGTAGCTGTGAAGTAAAATTGGAAGTGGCAGTGGCAGACATGCAGCCCAGGGACATTTCAAATGCATTTGCTCTGTGTGAGAAAAAAAAACCCCTTGGATTATTAGGTGCTATTTGATTGTGCCAGGAGGAAGGGGAACCTTTGTCCCTCTGGTTTGGGCACCAGCTGCCCAGGTGTGGATGAGCATTGATCTGGGAGCGTGGTGGTGCTGCCTTTGCTTTTCTGTCTCTTTCCCACACTAAAACTTTGGGGCTGAACAATAGAGACTCAGTGAATGCAGTTGTAATTTAGTTATACTTTCTATTAGTGAACAAAGGCCCTTCCTTAGAAAGGTAAAAATAACACCCATAGTCCTGCCACTTAAATATCAGCACTATTTATTGTGAATTTGCTAAATACCAGAATTTACTAATAGTAGTTAAGCTAGTCCATGAGGTTGATACTATTATTAATATCCTTGTTTTTCTGAAAAGGAAACTGAGGTTTAAAAAGACAATGTAATTTAGCTAAAATAACACATTTAGGAAGTGGCCTAACTGGGATTAAAGCCCAGTTCAGTGGATTCAAGAGCTAACATTCTTCTATGCCAAACTGCTTCATAGCCTGAACGTACAAAAAGTTTTAGTTTTCCATGATAGCTTTGTTCATACATAGTTTTTCTTTGTTGATACATATTGATATCTTTATTCATAAACTTTTTATGTGAAATTAGAATAAACACATATATACTGGAATACATTAAAATTAGAGTGTAAAACTATTTGGAATAGTTTTAAATACTTTTAAGTACATTTATATACTTCCATAGTCTTAAAATTTTTTAAAATTATTTTTAGATTTCATACAAGGTATGGCTGTTGGTCCCCTTAGAAATGCCCCCTGGAAACTCCGCCCCTCCTCCTGTCACTCTGCCTCTTTTCTCATTGCTGTTTGTTAGTCCATTTTAGCCTCTGTTCTCTTTCTTTTCTGGAGCAATATCTTTTTCCTGCATGAGGATCTGCATTCTTAGCACATGGTAGACCCTGCTGCTTAGTTTTCCAGCCTTAAGTTCATGTCCAACAGCCAGACTGAGCTCATTTGGTATCTACCAGTACCTCCTCCTTCTAGCTGACTGTCTTCTCCATTTTGTTTTCTGTTACATTTTGGTGCATCTTGGCCTGTTGGTAGAGATGTTCCTTGAAAAGGACAGCCATCAGCAGATGGTTGGTCTGACTGGTCATCTCAGTCTTGGTTTGCAGCTCTGCTTTGGGACGAATGCCATATTACTGTGGCCTTCTTACCTTGTAGAGAAGGGGCATACCTTGCTCTTGTTGAAGGCAGGGATTTTAGCTTGCAGTGCCCAGTGATGTTGTAGGTGTAATTCCGTATTAGGTAGTCTATATAACTAGTCTCACAGTCCTGTGTTTGGTGGTTCTTTCCATGTTCTTTTTAGATCCTGTCCAGGGGATGTGTGAGTCTAGAACCTTTGTTCATACCCATCACCTCTTCTGTATTTTTAGCTGGGTTGGATTATTAGTGTTTTCTTTATTCCTGATGAGGACTGACTGGAATGGGAGTAAACCAGAGTGGGTCAGTCCACTGCCCCTACCACTGCTCATGCCCTGGAAGGGTTTAGGCCTGCATACTGGTTTGCCTTGATCAACTTGGGTTGACCCAGTCCCTCCTTCAACTTTTATGGTTTTATTATTATTTTGTTGTGCCTATATAGCTTCATACCTCCTATTAAAAATAAAATTTCTGTGTGATTTCAAGTTACATGTTTAGCATTATAATTTTATATGTATTGGGACATTTTGTTTCTCCCCCAACACCAAAGTACTATTGTCTCCATTTTACAGATGTAGAAGTTGTGAGTCACAGAATTTAAGTGACTTATCCAAGATGACACATCTGATCAGATGTGAACTGATCAGATGTGTCATCTTAGTCAGCATTTCATCAGAAATGCAAAGACAGGCTTGACAGCATACCCCACATACCTGACTCCTTCCATTATCCCATAGCTGCCTTCCAGAATTAGCAAACCAAAATGGTGATCCTTGGGGTATGGAGAGGTATCCTAGGATTTGTAGGAATATATGTATGATGTTGACAGCAGGTGAATGTAACAGTGAGCACTGGTTTTCTTCCCAATGAAAGCTTACTGTAGATAAATGATAGGATGTGTGCTTGGATGGGTGTTACAGTTATCATTAATGATTTGGGCAGATTTATCCAGGGCCACGAATCTGTCAAACAAGATGTATTTACAGTGTCTGGGCCTTATGTCTCCTTGAACACCTGACTTTAGGATTTGATTTGCTTTATGTGTCCTAATGGGAAGTCACCACCACTGATACCAGTCAGAATTTGGAAATACAAATTATCTAAGTTATAAACTATCATTTCTTAATCCCTTCCAAAATTCTCTGTCTGGTGGGGCCTGATTCCTGGTTCATAAGTAGCCATCTTTCCCACATGTCCTTATATAACAGAGAATAGAGAGTAATCCCCCTCTCATGTCTCTTCAATAAAGTGCTGATCCCACTTTTGGGACTTCAATCTCAAGACCCAATTGTCTCCCACAGCCTCCACCTCCTAATAACATCATAGTGGGGCAATAGGGGTTAGGATTTGAGCATATGAATTTGAGAGAGGGGACAGAAACATTTAGTTTGTCATAACAGAGTTTTCCAGTGTGTTGTGGGTATTAATGATGTTATAGATAATTTTAAGGGGTTCCCCAATGATCATTTTTAAGTAGTTACCTATTTATCTTAATGAATAGTAGAAAAGATATGTAACAACCCAAGTGACTTTACATCAATATTATTAAGATGAGATGAAATTACAGTTAAGAAAATGAATCATCTAAAGAAAATACTAGATAAGTGGTAATACAGGGAGTATTAAATTATGTAAAAGTCCTTACGGTCATTTATGAATAGAAAAGTTTGAGCAATACTGCTTAAAAGATGTGACCTCTTTCCTTTTCCTCCCATTTCTTACCATCGACCTGTTTTTTTTTTTAACTCCAGTACCAGGCCTTCACAATGTTTGTGACAGGAATTCTTCCCCTTTTCCTTTGAATCTCAGTTCTCTGCCCCAGCACTTGGCTCAGTGCCTAGCACAGAGTAGGGAGTTCAATTGGGATCCTTAGTTTCTCTCTTAGTAAAGTGGCAGAGAGGTCAAGCTGTGCCTGCCCAGCGGCTCTGCCTCCCAGGAGCAAGTTCTGGGCCCCAGGGCTCCTGAAGTCTGATCTGCTTGGAGAAGGAAACAAGGGACAGAAATAGAACAAGAAATCTTGAACACAGATAAAAGGCTTTTTGATATTTGCATGAAATATGCTTCTTAAAGAGGAACTATTTTTATAATATTATCTATAAGAGATTATAGGCAAAAATTAATTTTCTAAGTCTTTATAGTTAAAACAGTCTGTGCACATAAGGAATTTAAATTCCTCTTTTAATAAAAAATCATGCATTGTCCTGCAGGCAAAAGGGTAGAGTTTTTTTTTTAATATGATTATTTTGTGATTTCTGAGGCCAAGAGAAATTCGTAAAATGCTGCAAAGACGGCTGTGCTTACCTCACTGCATTCCTCACTTGTCTATCCTCCTCATAAAGAATTATTTGTAGAGGGGGAAGAGCAGAAATACTACAATACAGGAATTCAGCAAAGTATTGTAAACCATAAAGTAGGGCAAGGATGGAACTAAACCTTTCTAGGTAAAGAAATTAAGAGACAAGGAAGGACTAATTATCTGAGCTATAGAACTTATATCAAAAGTCAATCATTGAGTATAGAACTAAGGGCTGAATTAAAGACATTTCAAGTGTTAATCTATTAGATACCCTTTGCATCCATGGCTTACAATTAAAAATATTTGTGGTCAGGAAAATTAGGAGACAGGAAGTTGAAATCTTCTAAACCCATTTCTATGTTTGGAATGAAACCAAACCTTTATCCAATCATAAACTTTATGTGTTTATCTGAAAGGGAGGAGAGAGAGAGCAGGGAAGGGAAGCAGTATTTGATTTCTGTTTAAAGTACATTTTTTTGCCTGCATTTGGGTCCTAATGGGATGTTTTCTTGCTGTCTGTCTTACCTCTCCTACTTTGACCCACGGTTCCCCAAGCTGGTGTATAGGCCTTGGCTCAGTTTCCTGCTTTCATACAAATTAACACTGAAGTGGGGGATGGTTTAATGACGAACGCTGAACTTGATCTGTATCAAAAGGATACTTACATCTGAAAATATGAATCACTTGAAAATAGTTTAGATCCAAGAGAGAGGCTACCCATCTGTCCACATAGGTCAGCTTGAAAGGAGACCCAGATATATGCCAAACATGACCTATGTTTAATATGAATGTCTGAGAACTGCATGTGAGAGCAAGCCATTGCTCTTGGGTGCCCCATCTTAGTCTTATTGAGGAATTTGTTGGGAAACAACTACAAGGGTCAGGACAAAAATATGAATTTCTTCTGTGGCTAAATATTTCCAGTATCTTCATTTGATGGATTCAGAAACAGATCCAGGAAGTAAATTGACTTCTTGTAGGGTGTACTGCCTGAGAATAATATTCTTTGAGTCCTGGTTGACCCTGAACAAGTCACAATTTCTCTAAACTTCAGTTTCCCCATCCTTAAAATGGGGTGAATGATAGTTTGCATTTCTTTCAGTTGTTTACAGACATCTAGATTTTCAGTTCCCAGTTCAGGGCTCAGTATGGTATAACTTCACAGTTTTTTACAAGGTGCTGTTTCTTTCAAAACTTGGAGAAGAAATATTTGTAAGAGGATATAATCTTCCCACTCTCTTTAATGATATTCTGGGATAAGTTTGGATAAAAGTGATATAGGAATTAAAAATGAGGGTTAAGAACTAAAATTTATAGAATTCCTACTGCATATCAGATAATTTATGTATATCATCTCATTGAAATTCAGCAAAATCAGAAAACTTTTGGAGATAAGAATTATTTGTTTTATTCTCAATTAGGGGATTGAACCTCTAATACCTTAGGTGATGAAATGGATGTGGTATAGTGATGGGCAGACCAGGTAGGTTATCAATCATGTTGCTCTTGCCTACAAAATCAAAGCTTCTTTGTTGTGCATTCTACTCTTAGGTGAAATGGTAACACTGGTGGTGGAGCGAGAGAGAGTGAAAGGGGGGAATGAGAAACGATTACTCTGGGACATCAGTGACCATTCAAGTGACGTGAGATTTCCTCTTGATCAGCTACCAAGAAAGGTACATTGTGAATCAGGTCTCCTGACATCCAACTATTGCACAGAGTCCGTGGTCAGGTTCTAAGGGAGAGGCCCTGGAGAGAACAGGGATGCATGTACCTATGGTGGTGATTCAGTAATCATAGCCTGATTCAGACACTTTTATGAACATGGCTTTCATATTAATTCTTTACACTGGCCCAGTGAGATGGGCATTAGAGCAGAGTGAAGCCTATAGACATCTCGTGACTTTCAGAGTGTGATTCAAGGTGGTGCTTTTAGTTATTTCATTCTATTACCTTCAAACAGTATCAAGGGACTATCTGTGGTGGAAACGAGATAGCACAATCCTCAGGAGACCCATGTCACCAGTTTGATATTTCAGACCAGTTAGATTTGTCTAGATAGAAATTCCTGCCAGTGATTATTGGTACTTTCTCCTTTTTGCTGGAACATAGCACACCAGTGATAGTCCAGGGACCATTCCAGAGACTGGTAAGATTTGGGAAGACTTCATGCAATTACTATTACTGTGTAGTGAATGGGATTTGGGGTCAGTCATTCTTGATTTGAGTCCTGACACTGCTCTATCCAGCTACATATAAGGAGAGATTTACTGAATGGTTCTGAGCCAGTTTCCTTTATGGTAGAAAAAAAAATTGATCATAATAATACATGCCTTACAGGGGTGTTTTGAGAATTAAATGAGAACATGTTTGTAAATAAAGAGAAAGCGGCAGACAGGATTTAGCCTGTGAATGTCCTACAGGTGGTTTAAGTAGTTGCCAATTTTTCAAAACTATGAGACCGCATTGAAATTATCTATTTTTATCTATTGATGGAATTATTTAGCCATCACCATCACCTCTTCCTTCCCCAAATGTAAATTCACAATGCAAAGATTTTCTCTGAGAATTCAAAATTGGCAACAATGGATACTTGTTCTCATGCTGTAGGAAGACATAAAGATAAATAAAGACAACTACCTTAGAAAAAGCATGTGGGCTCTGGTTGGCCTTAGTTGCCAGCACTCTCGGTCTGTGTATTCATCTGGTACCTGAAGACTATACTGCACTGCGGAGCCTGGAATAGAGGAGAGAGTCTTGCTTGTTGTAAAGTCCCACACAGAATTGCTTCCGAATAAAACCTTGAACTCTGTCAGACTCAGAAACCAACAGGATGAATCACTCTCTGGCCACATTACCTAAACTGTAATGCACAGACCCACTGTCCTGAGTCACCTGGAGCAGGTTGGACAAGCAGAATTGGGCCTTACGTTAGACCTACTGAACCAGAACCTACATTTTAAGCAGCTCCCTGTGTAATTCATGTGGGTATTCACATTTGGGAAGCTCTGCTCCAGAGCGCTTATATTTTTTTTTGTTTTGTGTTTTTGAGAATAGGTCTTATATGTTGCCCTGGAGTAGTCCTGATCCTGCAGTCTCAAGAGATCTCCAGTCTCAGCCTCCCAGGTAGCTGGGATTACAGGCGCCCTCCACTGTGCCTAGCTGTTTTTTTCAAGATCAGGTCTCTCTATGTTGCTCGGGGTAGTCTCGAACCTGCGAACTCAAGTGATTCCAGGCCTCTTGCCATCCAGTGCTTGGATTACAGGTGAGTGCCACCATGCCCTGCTCCAGAGTGCTCACATATTAATTGAATGTTTGCATCCTCAGCTTTCAGATGAGACCAGTGTAGTAACTGGAGGACTGAGAGTTGAGGATGGATTTCAAGTTTATTTGTCTTGTTACTTTAAACAAGTCTACTTTGGACCACATCAACTTTCTTTTTAAAATAAGATGACCATGCATTATTTATATTTTGTATTCCCTGGAAGCAGTCAATAGTGGTGTGGTCAGGGCAACATTCTTGAACACAGTGCTGGGTGTGAGGCTACAAAGTCCAGCGCAGTTCATGGCAGCCTGTCCTGTGGGACTGTCAGTTCAGTATGCCAGAGAGACAAACAAATTAACAATTACAGCACTGATGACAAACATGTGCCCAGGTCACACCCTATGCTAATATCCTGTGGTCCCGAAACAGCATCTAAGATGCACTAAATGGTCCCAAGTGTCCTGACCCAGGTAACAACTTGAACCTGAAACAACTTCCCAGCACACACACACACACACACACACACACACACACACACACACAAACAATCCTGCTCAGTAAAGAAATGGACCTGCCATGTTTACAACCCTGCAGCTGGTGCCACCCTGGGGAAGACATGTTGGACCCACACACAATAAAGTATGCCGATCTCACAGACCTTTATTTATTAACATTTATCCTGAGGGGAGGATGTTGTTTTTTAATTCCATTTAAAAAATAAAATAAGGCCTCTAAGCTAGCACTGAATTATAGATAGTGCTAATTTGGTTCAATTATTTTGCTCATTATGGGCAGAAACACAAGTGACATTAGAGACCCAGGACTGAGAAATCAAGTCCCAGATTACTTGTGTGAAAATACAAGAGGGATTTAAAAATGGATCAAATAACTTGCTGTCATACCTGATTAATACCACCTGATCTAAGAGAAGCAGTCGTTCTTTTAAAATGTCATTAAAATATCAAAAATAAAGAGTTCATGTAGTTAAAGAAACATTATTTTATTCACACAGCCTAAAAAATGTGATTAGGCAGCAGTTCTGAAATAGTGATATTCAAGCAGGTAGATGTTTGTGTACCAACTTCAAGCAGACATTGCTGGTTATGTAAAATGTTGCTTTGTTATGTGCCGGCTTAGGACTGGTGCCAGCAAGATAGCAATGGAGGTGGGAGCACATGGTTCATTTGCTCTGAAGTCACAAAAGTGGAGTTTGTATGTGTGTGTGTGTGTTTGTGTGTTTTGTTTGTTTCAAAGCCAAAATAGCCCTGTTTTTATCAAATAAGCTATCTGGGTTACATTTCCTGTCAGCAAAGCGACAGGATCCACTTTGACGCTTGGGTTCCAAATAAGGCTGATTTAGTTATTCTGCCACTAAACACAAGCTAAATTTCCATTCAACAAAAACAAGAATAATTGGTTTGGTTTTAGAAAGACAAGCAATCATTTTTCATTAGTATATGCAGGAATGAAACATGCTGTTGGTTGCTAATACATGCTCACAACGATGCCGGGAAATGGGCATGCAAGTTCCACTTAGCAATCATATTCCTTGAAATAATTTTCTTAAAGTGGGGACTCTGTAGAGAATAGTCTCTTAACCCACATTATCTTTATTGGCTATAACTGTTTGGAAAAAATAAATTCCTACTTGGTACGTCTTGATCAAGTTAAGCACTCAAAAATGGTTGGTTGAATTAATTTCCGAGAATATGAGCAGACTTTGGTATAAAGAAACATCATTTTCTTAAAATTCATGGGCTTTACAATTTAGCCTTGGAAACACAGGATGACAAGAAAATGGATGCTTCATAAATGAAGCCTGGTTTAAGTGTGCACCCAGCCTTGTCCAGGTAATGTATTTCTGGAGAAAATATACTGGAGGTTTTTCCTGGTCTTCAAGTATCTTGGTTTGGTCAATAAAATGGCTGTTCTTGGTGTGTGAGGCATTTTATGAGGAATGTTCACTTAGGCAGTATGTCTTCCCAAGGCCAGACCAGATGCTTCAAGAGTAAAAGCTCCATTGGGCAAACAACTGATTTGTTCAAGGGTGCCCTGATTTCAAGGGTGGTTTGAGATGTCTGAGTCCTGGACAGCATCATGGATGGCAGAATCAGGAGGCCTTGATTGGTGGTTTCCTGAATCAGAAAGAATAAGTATCCAGTCCATCCCTACCCCTGGACATTAACCAATTCTTAACTGCACATGAAAGATGCTGTGATCAGTGCTTATACAGAGAGCCCAACCCAACTAGACTAGTGTTCTCCAGACAGAAGAGTGGGGATAATTTGTTACAACACTGTATATTAAAACGTGGTCTCATCCCTTTTGCTTTATGTTGCATGTGTGTTTGCTGTTTTATGTTAGATATGTTTGAAAGTAGATCAAGTATTACATTTATGAAAAATAAAACATTCATTAAGGATGTATGTTCAATAGTAGTTTTTTTAAATAATGAAATGAAATCAAAGGTCAACTTAGACAAGTTCTGTGAGTGTAGGGATGATGTTAGTTTTATTTACCTCTATATATCCAGCTTCTATCACAGGACCCCAAAAAAGGTGTTAGCTCTAAGAGAAAAGGCATTTCTAATTTTTTTTTATCTTAATAGCTTATCCCAAATACCTTGTGTAGCCCTTGAAATTTAGTAGGTATTCAAAACAAATTTTAAAAAATGAAATTATGCTAGATATTCCACTTGTTCTAGTAGAAGTTTTTATCAAATTTTCCTTATACAATGGATCTCTACCCTGAGAAATCTTTGCAAGTATTTTTGAAAGTTTTGGATGCTCTATTGTTTAAATGTGTGAAGTAGAGAACAGGAAGTTCTCTGTCCTTTAAGCATGCATGCTGCCAGGATTCCCTTCCTCTTTAAATTGTAGAACTTAATTTAAGCAATGCTGGTCATGACCAAATCTACATTTCGAACCAAATTTGCTTTTCAAAATAAAGGTTCTTCCTTTTGCAGGTGAATTATCACAAAGTCCCTTTAAATAAAGTATATCTGTACAATAAAATATGATGAATAAAAAGTAATGAGCACTTGCAATTTTAGCATACTCTTCTGTATTGTGTGAGGAGACCATCAGAATTATTTAGTTGATATTTTATCTTCGGGAGAGAGGAACAGAATGACCCACAGAAGTCATTAAAAATATCTGGTAGAGTACTAGCTCGCGGAGCTCCCTTGCCAGCGGGGAGCAGGGGGTCAGGCCTCCCAGGTGAGACCCCCAGGAGGGGGGACAGGGTGGGGAGAAGCAGGCCCTACGCACCAGTAAGTGGCTGCCGATGGGCAGCCATTTACAGCCGGCCTGGGCAGTGCCGTGTAGCCCCCAGTCCCTGGAAGCCAGGGGCATGGAAGGGCTTGCAGGGTCCGGTCAGCCCACCCCTGCGCTGGGAGCTTCTGGGCGGGCAATGGTCGGGGGGGGAATGCCCCTTCCATCTCTCTCTTACTTCTTACCCCAGCTAAACTTCAGAGGAATCAGAATATTCGCAATGCCAACCCCAACATAGAACGGGTGAGGGACCGGGCAAAAGTCCAGCCCACAGACCTGAGCTGGACACAGCAGATGGACAACCAAGTGAACCAGTGCATTTAAGACCAGAAAAACAACCGTAGAGACACGATGTCACCAAACACACTTCCGCACACCCCGGACCAAGACCCGGGTCTTCATTTTGAGACTTATTCAAGGAGAGCAACACATCCTCCCCTCATTACGGGAAAGGAGAGGATGACCAAGAGGGGATGATGGGCCCCACATCAAAACTGCAAACTGAAGCAGAGGAGATGATCTTCAAAGGCCCCTCGCAGAAGCCTAAACTCACAGAGAAACTTCTGGGGTCAAGACCCAGAGCCATAAGGAAAAACAGTAAAGCAATGGAGATGGAATTGGATTGGAGAGGATGGCCCGCAGCAAGAAAACATGGACAGATCACAAATGAATATAACCTGGCCACCTAACGCAAACTTAAGACTGAAAATCTAACAGCAGCAAGGATCGCCTGGACCCAACAACGCAATCCCTCACCCAGAGAAAAGACTAACATAGGAAAGAGACTAATGGACAGGCACAGCTAATAAGCAACAACGAGTAAAGCTTGAGAGAATGGAAGGGGCACCAGAGAGAGGAGGGAGGAGGGAAAAAATAATAACATAGAGGTTGTAACCTAAAGAACAAAATAAAATAGTATTAAAAATACATATCTGGTAGAGATTTTCTATCTCCACACCAGAAATTGTGTATAGAAACTGTGTGTGTGCATGCAGTCTTTTATATTGTGCTAGGTATTTAATCTTATGATTGAGATGGCAAATTACAGAAGTAGAGAGCCCCCATATTCAGATCTTAGCTGTACTATCAGCTATCATTTGCCTGAAACAGTTTTGCTCTTAATTTGTAACAATTATTTCCAATAATACTTCTTTTAAGGTATGGATCGACTCCTTTGGTTTACAAGTAACCAAAAACAAACAAACAAACAAACAAACAAAAAACAACAACAAATTTTGAGTAACTAAAGTAAATAAAGGAATATTTTCTAATTTAAATAAAAAATCCAGATTGTCGATATGTCTTTTAAGTGTAGCTTAGTGTATGTCTTATTCAGCATCATCAGGACTTGTGTCTGCCCTTTTCCCGCTGGGTCTTCCTCTTGGTTAGTGTCTTTCAAAGATACTAGAGGTAAAAGGTGGCTGTCACGATTCTGACAGTTTATTTTGTGAGTTAAGAGAACATACATCTAATGTATGTATGTCTTAGTCCGGTTAGGCACTTTTTTGCTACTCATTGGGTCATTTGGTCATGTGCCATTCCAATGACAGAGGAATGTTGAGAATGTTATTTGGTTTCACTTCTGGTCAAATGCTAATTCATTGCAGTACATTATTAGCACCCTTCACTTCATCCAATTCATTTGTTCCTGGAGTAGAAAATGAGTGGCTCTGCAGAAAAAAAATTAGAGTAAGTTTACAAGATGAAAGAAGAATGAATGCTAGAAGGCAAAAATACCCACTCTCTACCACAGTCAGTTTGTGGGAAGATTAAATGAGGTCACATATGTGAGAATGCACAGCCTGTAGACTATCAGTAAATGGTAAAAAAATAGATGATCAGATTAAATCAACTCAAGAAATCCAACTCAGAAGCAATGTAGGACAAATCTGTGATTATAAGCACACCAGGAACCATACTCACCTTGAATAAATTAATTGAGTTCACAAAACATTTCTTTAGCATCTCTGATGTGCACAGTATTTTGTTTAAGCCTTTAAGTACTGAAATTTATTAAAAAGTTGGTCTCTACTTTGGGTTTTTCAAAAGTCTAGCAAGAGATTCTGTGGTGTATTTCATTTCCACACAATATGCAAATTGGTGAATGGTTGTGTACCCAAGGGCCCATGGGGGTACCAGGAAGGTACTCCCAACACAGTCAAAAGAGGCAAGGGGAATCATTAAGAGAAGGTATTAAAGAGAAATTTCTCCCTGTGGAAAAGTGCTTTATCAGAGTTTTAAACAATTAATGAAACTATCTAGGTAAAGAAGTGATGAGGGGGAAGAGCTCTTTCTGGGTAGCAGAATTGTCTGGGAAGAGGTGACAGATGAAGAACCAAGGGCAGAAATGGAAACTGGAGGGTCTTTGTCTACCTGGTGTTTAAAGGTGGAGGGAGTCCCAAGAAGTCAGAAGACGAGACTGAAAGCATCTTCATAGGAGGTCCATATTTCCTTTAGTGGAGACAGCTCATCTTATGTTCGGTGTTACCATCATTCACTCAGTGACTCAAACTTTTGAGTCATTCTTTGCACCTCTTTTTCCTTTATCCTCTGCATCTAAACCTTCAGCGTTGACTCTCCATTATAAATCTGACCGCTTTTTCTCACCTCCATTATTTCTACCCTATTTCAAACTATTATCATCTCTTTTAGAACACTGGATTAACTTCTTTATAGATTTTTTTTGATGCTATTCTTAAGCCCTGCCAGTCTGCAGTATACATATTAGACAAAGTTATTTTAGAAAAACAGCCACAGAGCTTTGATTTTGCCCTCCCAGAAGTTTCTAATCACTGTATGTCAGGGTAACAAAGAGTAAATAAGAAAAAGTTTCTCTTTATCAAAGCATTGCTACTGATAAAGAACAATGATAGAATTATAAAGCCATTATTTAAGAACCTCTTAGTAAAAAAATAGATCTAGGACCTAATTAGCAATGGCTGCTTATTCCAAACAAAAACCAGAGTACCGGATATAACATATGGATGCATATACTACCACCTCTAAATTTTTCTTGCCAAAACAGTAACTCCAAATCTGGTCTAGTTTCTAGATCTAATTTTCAATTTATAAGAAATACAAGTATTTGCTAACCTTGCATAGCAAAGGTTAGAGGAATTTCTATCTGTGTGCCCAGAACATTTGTGATTTTAGCACCAATAGTCCAGAATACTGGAAACTCATTCAGTCAACCTGGGTGGCCATGGAGGGGCTTGGAGGGGCTAGGAAGGAGAATCCTGTAAATTAAAAGATTAAGAGACAAAAAATATGGACTTTATGGCTTAAACAAAAATTGATTCTGGATTGGAACAGAATGATATAATGCTCATGGTATTAAGGAATTACTTTTATTTATTTTTCAGGGATGATTAAAATATTTTGATTGCATCATTTAAATAGTAGTTATCTTTCAGAGATATATTCTGAAACATAAAATGATGTGATGTCTAGGTTTCTTTCCATAAAATATTAAGGTTTAGGTTATAGTTTTAGATGGAATTAGGTCACTTGAGTTGAGAATCATTGCAGCTAGGTGATGAAAATATGGGGATTCGTTAAACTCTTTTCTCCAGTCTTTAATGTTTGAAATTTTCTATAATAAGTCAACATACTGATTAGTGAAACAGAAATTTGCTCCAGTGGCTTCTCTTTATTGTCAGAGTGTATTCAAACTCTCTAGTGTGGCCTACTGAGTTCTGAGTGGTTTCCTAGGACCTGAGACCCCTTACACACTCCACGCCACCTACACCGGCCCTCTTGCCACAGTTCAAGGTCATGCTTGTTCTTTTTCTGCTTTGTGTTTGCACTTCTCTTTGAGACTTCTGCCCAGAGCTCACTTCCTACAAGTTTGTACTCAATTTTTACCTCTTCCCTGACAAGCCAAAAGACCACTCTTTCCTTTACAGTTCAATTGTATTTATTATGTTTTTATTTTCTACATTTTATGATGCCTTTTATATGCAAACCAACCAATCCTGAGCTTTATCCCCACCATCTCTTTTTATCAAGTTGATGTAGTACTAGACAATATACCACTAAGTCCTCTGAGAGACAGGAATAGATACTTATTTCTATCACCCCAAATCACTGAACTATTCCGATCCTCCAGTCTTAAACCCAATAAGATGCTGACCTGCCTCACCCACTCCATCCCATTGAAAAAACCGCAAAGATTTTCCCACTCTTTCTCATTGCTTTTTCTGAAAACTGACTTGGGTGTTCCTTTCTATAGTTCTGCATGGCACAGTATGGAACCTGCTCTTGGCAACTTGAGTAACAAACAATCTTTTCAGTGCAACTGTTAATCTGTTGGCATCACCACACCTGAATTAAAACAAAGTCCAGGCATACATTTAAAACATGAATCTTAGTCCTCTCTCTCCCCAAACTACTTTTCTCTATCCCAAAAGCATTTTTATTTGCTTAATTATTTATTAGTTCTTTCTGTAGTAATTGCTAATTACTTGGTCCCTAGCACATAGAATGGTACCTGCTGTACAGTATTTTCTTAGTAAGTATTTGTAGAGTCAGTAAGAAAATAAGCCTCCTTGGTTACTTGGGTAAATGAAGTTTGGGGAGGGGAAAATCATACTCTAGCAAATCTAGGACACACCCCCTTAACAGTTACAGATGTCAGGACAAAGAGGTATATCTCTGATGACATTACTGTCAGGTATTCAGATCATAAGCTCAGGAAAAGGTAAACTTGGATTTTAGGTTCCGAATGCCAGTTTCGACACATGGAAAACAAGTCACATCCGAGAATCTAGATTTCCTCACATTTGAAGTGGAAAGATAATTGAGAATGAATGAGTTACTGTAAGGAAAATTCTTCCCTTAGTAATTGGCACATGGTAGATAGTTAATAGATTGTAGTTTTTATTACTGAGATGGCACCTGTTATTGATTCTCACCAATGGGAGAGAAGGTCAGCATGGTGTTTTTTTTTACTGGTCAAAGCACAATTAGAATATGTTAACTGTTAATATGGACTGGGGGCAGTATAGGGAAGATTCTTCTGGGTGGCAGGCAGTCCAGAAACCACATTATGTGGGAGACATTAGCATATTTGGGATGCTAATCCCCCCAGATTAAGACTTGGAGACATTACCATGAGTTCTAGTGGATGATATATGGCCATGCAGATTGTGATGGTAGATATGTTTTAGGACTCCTTAAAGGGGACCCCAAGGCTCATTAACTGATGTGAATTCATACTCTCGGCTGACCTAGTACAAAATGTGCTGTCTCCAGAAGCCGGAAGCAATCTGAGGCAGGGCAAGTTTGAACTTCTAGAGCACCTCCAGTGTCCATCATTAAGCTTAGTCATAATCGGCTCTGAATAATTTTGTCTCATAAAGAAAAGAAATAGACATGAAATCACCATCAATGAGTCTATGACTTCTTCCAACTCTCTGTGACTCTATCCTACCCAGCCAGCTTTAGAGAATATTTAGCTCTCTAGCTTCAGTTAATTACCTATGTTAACTCATCTTATTTCACTGGTTAAAGAATTAAGAGAATATGGATTTCTCTTAGACAAACATCATTAACAGTGTTCTCCTATGTTTTATATTAGAACTATAAACACACAGACACCTTTGAAATTGTCTACTGACATTTAGGATTCATAAAATTCATCTCATATAAGTAATTCTATTACCAAGGAGCAAATGGAAATATAAGGCTGTCAGAACTGCAAGGGATTTAAATGGTCATTTGATTTAACTTCATGTGATACTTGAATCCCTTCTACAATAACCCTGCCAAGTGTGTATTCACAGTCTGTGTTTGAAAATCTTCAGTGCTGGAAAATGCATCTCCCTGGAAAGGACACATACCACAGGGTCTGAGATTTTGGGGAAGGCCAGACCCTAGTTTCAAATCCCCGTGCTGCTACTTATTAGTTCTGTGCCCTCAGAAGTTGTATAACCTCCATATGCCTTTTGCTTTCGAAAGTTCCTTGTGTAATAGAATGTAGAGTTTAAATGAGATATAAAATGGTTGTTACATTGATTGGTACATGGCAAACATCCAGTAAATGGTGGTTGTTTTATTTATTATTTATTGAGGCAGAACTGTTTATTAGGTCAAATATTTGAAAGTTTTCCTATCTATGGTTGAAATTAGTTTTCTGGAAATGCAACATTTATTCCAAAATTATCAAATAGGCCTATTATTTAATGCCATCTTTAACAGAATGATAGTACTCAGAAAACGTGTAAGGTTTGCTCTAGTAAGTAAGAAAGATAAAAGAACAAAAGATAAAAGCATTGTTGCAAGAACTGGAAAGTTGAGGGGGGAGGAAGTAGGGGTTTGGTGACTGAAAACATTTGTGTAGTTCATTTGCTATTTCTGCCGGTTTTACTACTTGGGATCCTACAGAATGTTTCTATTGTCTCTTATCCCACAATTCTTCACATCTCATGAGTCTTGTACCTGATATATACGTCATTTTTTTTCCTGTTCTGTTGCTGACTAGCTGTTCTCACATCAATAATGCCCCTCTTACTTGGAGAGCAGGAACAAGCTCTGAGTAGCTGTCAAAAAGCCCTGGCTTTTTAAACAATTCATCAAATTCAACAATGACTTATTGGAAGTGCAATATGAATACAGAGAGGCAGTCTCATTTTTTGATGCTAACAGAGTGACAATTAAACCTTGAATAAAAAATGATAAAGCTCAAGACTTGAGCTCTGAAAACACAGATACCTTAGGGTCATTTTGTGTGTGTGTGTGGGGAGGTGGTGGTCAATAACTCTATTTGCCTTCATAGCTCCCAAGGACTTCATTATATGATATCAGAGTATAATAACTGTGAATAAAGTTGTCTAACTCATCAGGAAAACAGTACATTATAATCATTGTACTCTGTAAGAATACAGGGAAGTCTCTAATAAAGATTATTAACATTTCGTTAAAATAAGGAAATATTATTACTAAAAAGAAAATCCCAAAATAATTGCTATGTGAAACACCACATTCTTTGATGATATTGCACGATGCTTTTGACTTCAATCATATGTAGATGGCATGTCACCTTTACAAACAGAAATTACACAGTGCTATAAAAAAACTATGTTAAACAGATAAGTAACAAATATTGGCGTAAATAAAGAGATCTTTAGAGGCGATGTCAATATCTTTTCTATTTTACTTTATTACTGTATTTCTCGAAACTTTTCACGTGCTACACACTGTTATGACCACCACAGGTACTTAGTAATGCACTTCACTGACATGTGGTCATTCATTAAGGAAGTTCATAGATTAGCAGACAAATTGACATGTCAAAAATAACTATGGCACAGATCAAGAAGAACAAATTTTGCCTGGCAAAGGAGAAAGGATGTGACCAGGAAAGCTAAGAGGAGGTAAAACACTTCATTGGGTATTGAAGGATTAGTAGGTTTTTGCTATCTTCCAGATGTGCAAAAGAAAGGTATCCTAAGAAGTCATGAGTTTTTCTGTTTAGACAACACCCTTAGTCATATTATCATTTAAAAAATAAGAAATGTAAAATGATTTAAAGTGATTTTTGTCAGGAGTAAGTGGCTTTTTTTTTTTTTTTTTGGAGACTAGGTGTCGCTATTTTTGCCCGTGGAACTGCAGGCTCTTGTTGCCCGGGGTACCACGATCTCAAGCAATCCCCAGCCTCAGCTTCTCAGGTAGCTGGGAATACAGGTGCTTGTCACCACGCCCAGCTATTTTTTTTTGGGGGGGGGGGAACTAGGTCTTGCTACGGGCCCCAGGCGGGACTCGAACCGCGATCCCTAGCCCCAGCTGCTTCATAGGCTAAAGCGTACAGGCATGAGTCACCATGCCTGGTCAGGCATAAGTTAACTTTTAACTATGTTTGTGGGAAGGAACTATTAGAGTTCAGTTTAGATGGAGAATCTAAAAGTGTTTAAATGTTAAAATGACCAGCAATAGAGTTAAAGTATGATAGAGTAGTGTATATGCTTAAATCAAGCCAGAATAACTGTATTTTCATTGGTTTCTAGCCCGATTACTGTGATATAATCTTTATGATGCATTGCAAATTGTGGCCACCTACTTTTTCAACTATTAAATAAAGAGCTGAACCAGTATGCAATCTAATTTCCTCCTAGATTCAAAATGCCACCATAACCTATACGGCAAGGGAGTTTTAATGGATGGCACCTTGAATATAGTAGTTGTTCAATAAGCTCAAAGGAGTGGATCCATGGTTTTCCTTTAAAAGATCCAGCTAACTTGTGGGATCTCATGAAAGGAA
This sequence comes from Uropsilus gracilis, assembly GCA_004024945.1. NCBI lineage: Eukaryota > Metazoa > Chordata > Mammalia > Eulipotyphla > Talpidae > Uropsilus > Uropsilus gracilis. The sequence goes on along the minus strand of PVHY01003122.1, from coordinate 67,132 downwards.
CTGGAATGGCCTCAGGCAAGGGGTTGATTTTGTAATTGATTGGTACTTTTGTGAATGGGGTTTGAACTGGCTTTGGGATTTAGAAAAGTGACTGGCCATGAGGTGATGACACTAATCTTAGAGACCTGAATAGGAGGAAGTAATAGCACAGAAAGATACCTAAATGCAAGAAAAAGGAGTGTCTTGAGGGACATCTCATCTTACTGAGATCACAGAGCTTCTGAGGGAATAGAATCTAAGTAATGGTAAAAATACTGAGGTTGAAGTAAGTATGATATCAGAGTACAATAACTGTGAATAAAGTTGTCTAACTCATCAGGAAAATAGTACATATAATTATTATACTCTAAGAATACAGGGAAGTCTAATGTTATTAATAAAGATTATTAACAATTCATTAAAGTAAGGAAATATTATTACTAAAAAGAAATTACCCTTGAGTTCTCTTATATGTATCTTTAGTGGGCTTATAAAGATAGGATTTAATTGATCCATGTCAAATTTTTGATAAATGTTATTGTCTCAACTAGTATTGACATTGTAGGTTTGTCTTTCAGGAGAGTATTATATTGAAAACCAAAAAAGAATTAGAACTCAAATCAACATCACTTTTTATTAAGGCTAATACAAAATTAGGCTTTGAAAATTAACAATGATGTTCTTATTCTAACCATTCAACATTTTGCTGTGCAGCATTTCTGAGTTATTATTAAACCTTTCAATCAGCATGACTCTGCGTGCCTGTACCTATCTATCATTCTATCTTTCCATCCGTGCATCTCTCACATATATAGATGGAATTATTCTCACATATTTGTCTGAAACTATGCCTTTATTGTGGATGTGGTACCCATCGGTTGATGTAAATTTATAAAATAAAAATGACTGCATAACATTCTATAGTATGTATAATCATTTCAACTGGTGCCCTACTAACAGACACTTATTTAAGTGGTTCCCCCCTTAATTTTGTTGAAAACACTTTGCAACTAAATTCATATGTATGATATGTGTGCTTTCATTTCTGTAGACTGGATTCCTGGAAGTGGAACTACTAGGTCAAAGGTATACACATTTAAAACTGTTCTTTCTAAAAAAGTTAGGTCAGCATGGAGAATGCTTTAGAGTGACTGTTTCTATTACCCTTGGGACTGTGTAACTTTCAAATTTTTATATTTTTGCTAAGTTGAAGGATAAAATTAGAACATTAGTGATTTTATTTGTAATTCTGAAAATTATTTTTAATATATGACTCTTATTGTGATCATAATTTAAAGGCATATGCTTAAAAATGTAAAGCAGTTGGAGTAATACTAATGTTGACTATAAATACCACAAAATTAAAATGAACTTTTTAAGTAGGAGAGTGTTACGTGATACCATTAGGTGGAGATTCTTTTTTAAAGAGTATCTGTGTCTCAGAGATACATGCTGACAGTATTTGCAGATAAAATGATATGTTGCCTGGGATTTGATAATGCAGGCAAGGAAGGTGAAAGTGGGTATGAAAGAAGATTGTCTGTAAATTGATCACTATTGAAACTAGGTGAGGGATGCATGGGGTTCATTCTATTTCTACTTTCATGTATGTTTTAAAGCTTCCTTGGCTATCTTGTTAAAATGGAATTAGCCTCGTCCATGGATCCACTAGTCAAAGTGCTCATCCTTTCATACATTGAGACCCTGGCAAATCTCTGGGGGTTACTGCAACAGAATTCCCTTGAACAGGGATTATTGCTCCTTTTCAACTCTGAAGAATATCCAGTTTCAATACCTGGCACTGAGTTGGTCCTCAGTATTTTGGGGAATGAAAAAGTTCTTCTCAACATGACTGGTATTAGGCTAGTTTCCTAAGACTCTCTGGGGTATGTGTTATATGACACGAACCTGGACACAAGTCCTTTATACTTTTTGCGCCACAGGCCTCTTCAGTGTCTAGACACTATTGATGCAAATATAAAGCTCATGGCTTAATTACAAAACTAGTATACCAGAAATCAATTCATATCAGATGCTGAGGACTGTTGCCCACAAGGCAAAATTGAACCAGTGGACTATACCCATAAAGGTCTCCAAATCAGGAGGTCTCCACACTGGCTATGCTATAGAACCAACTGGAAGTACAGAGAAATACAGCTTCCTGTGTCCCACTCTAGAGATCTGGGTTCCTATTAGAAGCCTGGGAGCTAACACAAGCAACTGTAAAACAGAACTCAAGAGGTAATTCTGAGGACTCTAAGTACAGTTACCGAAATTATTTCGTCAGTCCTGCCCTGGCCTTAACCCAAGGAGCTGTGGTCCAATAACATTCCCACAGGGTTTCCTCAGAAGGAAGCTGAATTACCTTCTCCCATGGGATATCTGAGGGAGTTTGCTATTGACATGTTGGTGGAGTTGTAGGCCCATCAGCATTCTCCTGTTTGCTCTTCAGCTCAGCTGACAGTATTTGTTTTCTGAAGTTGAAACATTTTACATTTATAGGGCTCTAACTCCATATTCTCAGTACGCAGTCCTTCTGCCTCAGAACCAAATTGTCCTGCTTCTTTGTTTTTAGCTAGCATTTTTAACTAGTTTCTGGAGGTGGGGCTTCCTGCTGTTGCAGTTACTCTCTGGGCTAGTGCTCCCAATTGATGTTCTACCTGCAAGTTACCTGAGAGATAAGACTCCTTCATGGCTTCAAAGTCATGCTGATTCTTCCCCTGGCCTTGACTAAATTTTGCTTTCCTACTATATAAGCTTATTGATTAATCAAAACTATCATGCACAGCTGCTGGTTAATGGATAATGGTTGTGGAATTTTCCTGAATACAATTATTTATTGCTTTATTGATGTGCTACTTATTACTATGTTAAGAACCACAGGGTGTTTAATTATGTGAAAGGGAAGTGCAAAGGCAGCTGCTGAAAGCTGGAGTAAAGAAGCCCAGTACCTGAGTTCTTGACAATGTGTCATAAAACAGCTTTAAACCACATGCACTCACAAAGCACAGACCCATTCCAAAGTTTAACGAGCTTGGAAACAGAACGGGCTTGGGGAACTGCCTTGTCACTTTGTGGCCTGTTATAAGCCACAGCACAAGCAGTGAAATCTCAGTGTTTTAAATGAAAAGGGTTTTCATGCATATTCTATCTATTGCTAACTTGAAGCAGAATCCATGATATAGGCCACAGGTAGAAAAGTGGCTGATAAGGCTGAAAAACGACATCTTTTGCTAGTATGGAATAGAGTAGAGGTTGGGGTGTCCCATGTGGCCAATAGTCTCAGACTTCTTTTTGGTTAAAAGCCAACTGTTATGATTATGAAGGACAGCCATATTGTTCCAGGAGAATTATTTGAAAGAAACATAGGCAATGCACCGTTAGAGTGATTCATCAAATTTAGGAATTTTGCTTCCTTTTCCACAATGAGTTCAACACAGAGGATGTGTGAATTGCAAGTTCCACTTGTGCCTATTTGAGTAGCCTTAGCCTTTAGCCTTCCTAAATCTGAACCCTGACCTGACAGAGGGAGAAAGTTCCATTATTTTATTTCTACAGATGGAGATTTCCAAGTTAAGCTCTGAGCAAGTTGAAGGTTCCTTATTTGAATGATGGCAGCCTTATTCACCACGCACTAGGCTGAGACAGCAAAACCTTTGGGGCAAAAAACACCTGGGATAAAGGTCATGTGTACAGCCTCAATGCACCTCTATCTTGATCAAATCTTGTCCTAGAAATTTCTCGGATATTAGGAAGGCAGCCCTCCACAGTATTGATTCAAGAAAAAATATTCCTTTTCTCTTCTTCCAGTATATTCTGTAAAATCAGGCACATACCATAAATTAATTTATCAGTAAATAATCATGTCACAGATATGTGTATGGAGAGCAATGTAAACAGCTTATAGGATATTTTGTGTTATAGTGAAAGAACAGGCCCAGAGTAAGAAAGAGTTGAATCCTGCTTTTGCCACTTTTCACTTGTGTGACTCTAAAACAGTCACTTAATTGCTCCGAAAACTAGCTCCTTACTAATAAAATGGAAAAAGTAGCAGCCTATCACAAACCTGTTGGAGGTATTAGTTGAGACAATAGATGTTAAAAGCCTAGCCCTGTTATACATGGTAAATGAGTAAATACTAATGTTTAATTTTTTTCCTCAGATGACATATTCATATTGTTCTTTTTGATAAGAAAAAATGGAGGTCATACTTTGATTTTTAATGTATTCTTTTTAAGAATTTTTTTCATGCTGAATATTATAGGGATTTATTTTTTTAATTTTCAAATAGATTTTTAAAAATGGGTAAATATCTAGAAGAGGGATAAATGGATCATATGAAATTTCTTCTTAATTTTTTTTAAGAAGGGGAATTATTTATTTATTTATTTTTATTTTTCATACAGATTTATTTTTATATGTATTGTTAAGACCCTTCATTTTCTCCTTCTTCCCTTTCCTCCTCCAATGTCTCCCACCTCCCTTTTGTTTCAAGTCATTGGTGTTTGGCCCATTGAGCTTTTCTCTTTACTGGTGCAGTGTCTTTTTCCTGGGTGATGACTTGCTCTCCTGGGACTTTGTGGCCCAGGCTGCTTTGATTTCCATGGATGTCTTAGCAGCCAGCATCTGTTTCAATCATGTGTGAACCCTTGGAGGTCAGTGAGGTTCAGTTGCCTCACCCTCTGCTCCTGTCTCCTCTGTTGCAAAGCTTTCTACGATGGAGGTGACTGTTCTGTTCTCCAGGCCTGTGCCTTCACAGGGATTTGCATCATCTCATTCATGTTGGTTTTCATCTCCGTTCCAGCATTTGTTACGAGTTGCTGTTTCCAGTCCTTATGGTTCTGGCGTCTGAGGCTGGGCTCCAACATCCAGCCCTTTGCGATAGAGAGGTTCTTTAGTGGAGGCCAATTCCGTTCGGCGGTAGGCCCAGTTCCACTCCTCTCCCTCTGTTTGCTGTTCTATGTTCATGTCCCTTTTTTGTGCCCTTCTCCTTTTCAGGAAATGGAGTGTTTTGTTGCTGTTGAATACATTCTGGATCAGGGGTTTGCTTCTCTGCCCCCAAAGTCACTGTAGGTATAGTTCTGTGGTCAGTCATTGTTTCAATGGGCTTTGAAGATTGGGATCTTATTTTTCCAGTCATTTTCATTTTTGGTCTCACCCAGGTGTCAGATGCATCCAGGGCATTTATTCTTCAGTAACTGCAGCAGAATAGGTGGATAGTCTTGTTCTGTTCTGATTTGTTAAAGGTGGGATTAGCTGGAGGGGGACCCCCCCAAACCCACCCCATGTTGCCTGCCGTGCACCGGCAGGGTTGCCAGCCCTGTCCCCTAGGCTCTAGGGACAAAGTTGTGGCTTCCCGACTATTATAGGGATTCAGACTTATAATGCAAAAGTATCAAGATTATAAGCTTGTATATGAAGCAGTACTTTTGAAAGTATATAGTTTATGAACATAAACTGTAAGTTTTAAATATGAAATTGGGATTGTATATTTATGCCATTGTCTATCCCACTCTTTAAAATATACACATATCCTTGAATGGGCCTGTTTTTGGGAGCTTTGTTTAGTTTTGAAACTTAAACCCTGTTTTCAAGAATTCCTAAGAACAACATTTGCTCAAGTATATTTGAAAAAAAGGTATGTATGATACTTCGAAGCTCACATTTGTCCCATGTAGTAGTGAATGTCTCCATTAAAATGGGTATTTTTCCACCAGCAGAATTCAGGACACAGGAGGCAGTGTAGCACTGTAAATGAATTAATTGGTCCTGAAACCAGGGATTCTTCTACCTACTGGGCTTAACTTGACATTGGAGAAATGCTGCAACTTCTCCAAACTTCAACTGCACCTATAGCCAGGAGGCTGTCATGAGGCAGACAGGCTGTAACTTAGGTAAGACAGTTAGCTTGTGCCTCACAGAGTAAGTAGATGAATAGTAAACTGGCAATTATTATGTTTCTTAGCACTTCCCTTCAATTAAAATGAGCTCATTGAAATGCAATGAGGGGAACTGATCGGAAATAAGACTAGTTACTTAAATTTACTCTTGACGTGCTTGAATTTTCTAGAGGACTCAGGAATATCTTAGAATAATATCTAGAGAACAGTGACCGTGATTTTGTCTTCTCTTCCAGAATATACTCATGATTCAGGTTTTCTTCTGGAATCATCCTCAGGCTACATTTTCACTTCCCATCTCCTCATCTGGGGAATGCCAGGTTCACCTTGCCTGACCATTGGCAGACAGGCCCATTCAAGTCCCTGGCTATGCAACTTCATCAGTTCAGTAGCTGCTGGTATAAAATCTACTCTTGACTGATTCAGAATAGTTTTACATTTTTTAGAAAATGGAAATAACCTTAGTTTATAACATTATTTAGATTCCAAGACTACCTTTTGTCTTGTGCCCACCACAAAATAGCCAGTCACCATTTACCACCAACTAATTGGTCCCTTTATCCATTCCTCCTCTTCCTGTACCTCTGGTATCTGTTGTTAGAGTCTGAGGCTTGATTTTGTTTTCTTTATACTCCACAAACAGTGAAAACATATGGTATTTGTCTTTCCCCTTGACTTTTTTTTTTTTTTTTTTTTTGAGACTAGGTCTCATTATTTTTGCCCATGGAACCACAAGCTCATGTTGCCCAGGGTACCATAGACTCAAGCAATCCTCAGCCTCAGCTTCCCAGGTAGCTGGGATTACAGGTGTTAGCCACCACACCCAGCTATTTTTTGGGGGACTAGGTCTTGCTAGGTTGCCCGAGTGGTACTGTGATCCCTAAGCCCAGCCGCTTCATAGGTTGAAGCTTACAGGCATGTGCCACCGTGCCTGGCTTCCCCTTTGACTTATTTCTCCTAGCATAACCTAGCATAATTTCCTCCAGGTCTATTTATGTTATGTTGCTATGTTGTCCAAGTGTATGAAATTTCTTTTTTTTAGAGACTAGGTCTCGCTATGTTGCCCAGGGTAATACTCACCACTGCACCCATTACAGTATTCTCTTGTGTCTAAGTACCACATCTCCTAGCCACAAATTGATCACTGAACACTTAGGTAACTTCCTTATCTTGGCTATTGTGAATGGTACTGCAATGAACATAGGGATGCATACGTAGTTTTGATTGGACTTAGATGTCAGGGTTATAAACTTGCACAGAAAAATAGCTTTTTTTTAATAGCATATTTTATATACTTCAGATAGGTACTCAGAAATGGGGTTACTGGATCAGATAGCAGCCCTATTTTTAATTTTTGTGACATGTGGTATCTTCATAAAATTCTGTCCTGACTGGGACTTTATGGGATTCTCTTGAGTGTGTTCCTGCAAGACTCTGGCCCTAATGCCCACCCTGAGTGTCTGATCAAGTACTGATGAGTCAAACCCAGTTTCCCCTGGGTAACTATGTGCCACTTCTATCAGTTCCCTCCATCATCTCAGTCTACAACCCAATACATATACAAATCAGATTTGGGGGCATTTGAGGGAGTAGAGAAACACTGGAATGATGTTGGTAAGTCCAAAACCCTTTTCTGTTCAGAAATGAGATGATGTATAAAAAACAATAACCTAATATGTAAAGTGTTCCAAATGTGTCCCTCTTATTGTTGCTGAGGATCTCATTCTCTGGGAAATGAACAGTGGGTGATTTTTGTCTCCACTTTCAGGATGTGAAAGTCCTGAATCAGAAAATCTATGTGATTTACTCAAGGGTATGTGGCTAGTTGGTGGTACAAGTACATTGGGAGTCAGAGAACTGACTTGTGAGTTATATTAAGAACTAACAGGTCTCAGTTAATGTACCGAAACTTATATCACTCATTTTTCAGTCTTACTTTATTTAATATGGTGAAATAGGTATTTTATTATTGGAGTAACTGAGACTCAGAAAAGTGAAGTAATCTACCCAAGTTCTTAAAGCTAGGAAGTGATGGAAGTGGGATTTTAACTTTGGTCTTTCTGACACCAGGTCTGAGCTCACAGTGTATAAGTTCTTGAGAAAAGTTAAAACTTTTCAACATTAAACAGAATAATTCAACATGTTGAATAACAAATACATGTGAAGCATTAAAAAAAAGCAATCCAAAACTGATGTTTTATCTTTTCTTGCTTCTTTCAACAATATCGATTAAGCCCTCTAGGGTATTACAACTAACAAAAAACTGCAGTTAAATTTCTCAGAACTTACAGTTATATATGAGATTTCTCCCAAGGGGTCTGTTAGGATCCTGACCATAGTCCCTCGCTCTGATGACGTTGGAGCATGTCACCTGCTTTTCAACAGCTAGTTCCTGTATTTCTTTACTTGAGGGCTTCCTGTGACCACTGAAATCTGCTTTGCTTGCCTCTGTGGCCATTGAGAAGTGTTAGGGAATTAATATCTCTCAGGAACAGCCTCATCCAAAGTCTGGTGGCAGCTGGAGTATAAATACCCCAGCTCTCACCTCTCTTGTGGGATAATTCTGAAATACAAGTTTCATACTGGCTGCCTGAGCTATCCCATTGATATCAAAATCCAGTTGCCCAAAGTGGTAGCTGACCTCATATTGGCTGCCTTCCTGTTTTGTCTCATTTCCTTGTTACCTAATGGTGTTTCTTTTGCCTCCCAAATCAACTTGCACTGAAACCCTTGTCTCAGAGTCTGTTTTTTAATTAATCCAAATTTAGATGGGTTCTAAGGGTTCTTTTGTTCTGTCAAGAGTGGATATTTTGAAACTTATGAATGCAGGTAGCCTTATTTAAGAGTTCTTGGGAGTTTTAATTCTTGGTAGCTTAATTTATTCTTACCTCAGTCTCTCTATGACTTACATGGGCTTATTGAGAGCTATTGCCTACTAGACCCTAGATTTTTAGTAGTTATAAAAGAAATAACATACCAATCATTCTCTTGACAGAAAACTGCTGTTACTTTGTGGGGGGTTACTTTTTAAGGGTCACTGAGGAGAAGGATACTTACAGAACAAGGTACTTGAATATGGTATTGTTTTTCTTTCCTTGAATCTTACTATTCCAAAGGACATTCTTATTGCTCTTGGGGAGAACGGAGTACCTTCTGTGCTCATATTTGCTTTTGTTGAGCTTTGTGGGGTAAGTCCAAATGGATGAACCTGAACATGGGAGCCATTCTTCTTGTCTTAGGGTGTATTTCCATTTACTGTTGAACAAATGTTTTTTTTGAGTCTTTAGTGGATCTGAACCGAGGCTAAGTAAAGTCAAGCACACAAACATAAAATGAATAAAAGTTCCGTGTAAGGGTTCAAGGATCTGGAAGAAGCAATTTCAATACCTGGTTTAAGGGTACATTACACTCTGGAGAACAATCAGAAAACCAAACTAAATTTGGTAAGTCTGCTTGATTTTAAAAATATCATCTTAGGAGGTGGGGGAAATGGTTTGTGTACAGAGACAAATGGTTACCAATCTCAAAATAGTTTTTACTTTATTTTTACTCAGCCAACAAACATTTTCTTTTGGAGTCTACTTAATTTCCCAGCATTGGCTAGCCTATATTTTCCCTCTAATTTTAATGTTCTGTTCAAGTCTTTAAGGTCTCAGTTGGTTAATGTTTAATGCTCTCCACCACCAATGTTTGATGTTTACACTTTATTGGGCTAACCAAATTTGTAGAGCAAATTAAAAGTGTGCAGGTCTTTGGCAAGCCATGTTTAGATATGTGTTGCTCAGAAACCATCTCCTTATTCAATACTGCATGCCCCAAATAGTTTCAATTAACTGTTCTCTTTTCCTGGCAATATCTGCAGCTTTTGGGGAGCTATTACTTGCTAGATTTACAAATGTCACAGCCACATATCCTCTGCTTTCAGTCAGCATGTTACAGTATAATGCTTCACTTCTATCAGAGGTGAGAGCATCAGCAACAGGTAACCTATTAAACCAGATTGACCAAAGACTAAAAAAATAAAAAATAAATAAATAACAACACCAGAATATCACTGTAGGGGGAGCAGAAGCTGGGAAGGGAGGATTCATGTGTGGGAAGGAGGGAGTTAGAATTTGAAGAATTGGTAGTTTTGTTTAAAAAGCTGCATATTTTAACAAAACATACAGGTGTAATAACACAAAGATTAGGCAGAGAGCCATTACTATAATTACCTAAGAAAAATACATTACTTCTCCTACCCATAAGTTTAATTTCAGTCTCTTTTAACAACCAAACGGGGGTGTGGCATCACAGGTTGGGGGAAACAAAAGCTTGGGTTCTGAGTCTTGCTCCGTCAGGCCTTCAGTTGTAACCTTGGCCAAGACATGTCCTTAAATTCAGGAAGCCCCATTCATGAGCGAAGAGAGTTGCCTATGTTGATCTCTGGAATGTCTTCCGGTTCAGGCATTTTGGGATTCAATCCTATCTTTAGCCCCCATCATAAAATTCCTGGGGAGTGGAAATTGGGAATTACAGCAAGCTGCTTAAAGGTTTCACAAATAATTGCCCAATAGACTACAACTTAACTTTAATTTTCTCCCAAGAGTGTCTCAATTGTGAGTGGCTTTCGCAATTCTTTCTCTATCTTTCCAAACCAATATTATCTTTCAGCTTTGCTGAGACACTGGTTTTGACATAGTGCGAGAAAATATTAAGAAGATTCTGCGATTTAATCAGCAGATGAAAATGAGGAATCCTCAAATTGCTGGGTCATTGATGGACCTGGGGACTCAGGTTTCCTGGGGGTCAGGTTTCTTCTGTCTCCTGAAGGCTACCAAAGAGAATCAGGCCAGGTCCGGGAGTGATAGCTACATTCCTGGCACATCAGCAGCGAACACTAATGTGTTTAACAGTTGGATTTATTTTTAATCTACTGTATTAGGAGCACAAATTTAATCAAGAACAAAATGTTACCAATGTTGTTTTTTTGTTCCTGCATATGCATATATCCTTAACACTGTTTTGCATTCCCTTGTGCTAGAAAGCTCTCCATCTGACATCTGACTTATTTCATAACATTAGTTTTTTTTAAGTGCAAATATATGTGGAGAAAAAAAAAAAACCAACAAGGAGCTGAATTTCCATTCAATGCAGTCTCCCTGCTTAAAGAAATAACTGCAGTACAGATTTTAACAATTAACATTCCTGCAGTGGATGTCGTTATGGATGGAGCTAATAAATGTTTTCAAACACTCCTCAGCTTAAATACACGTTCAGCTTATTTTCTGTCATTTGATGGCATGGGTGGGTTGAGACATTCCGCTAAGCTTTTTTTCCCCCCTTCTAGTCAAAGAGATCTTATCTCCCTACCCACCCTAATTCACCCCCTTCCTCTGCCCTCCCCTCTCCTTGCCTACTTTACTGAAACCCGATTTGCAGGTCAGCGGGCTGGTAACAGATTAATTTTACTCTGAGAGGAACACCAAGCATTTTGTCCAGGAAACACGAGAACCCTGTTATAATATTACCATTTTTCTAAATTAAATATTAGGAAAAATTAAACCAAATTGTGGTGCGTAGTGCAATGGAAAATATTTCTCTTCCAAACACTCCTCTGTGATAAATGCCTGTGTAAGTGAAAGCACAATAAATATGCACTATGTAAAAAACCTAGATTATTCAGGTTTTAAGACTTATAGCTAAAAGTGGTTTAATGTTTCATGCCTAATAATAGATTACTCCTATCACATTTCTAACCTTTATTTCTCCTAGCTTTGAAGTCGAGCCATATAAAGGTTGTTTGTAGAACCACACGAAAGTTAAAGCAAATATTACTTAGAATGATTCATACCAGCAAGAATTTGCAATGAAGGCAGAGGCTTTTTTTTTTCTTTTCTTTTTTTTTTTTTTTAGTGTGCATGTGTGTCTGAATCAAAGGAAATGAAATGTTTGTAATATTTTTTGGTTGATAAATTTATTAAAACATTTTAGAGGCTTGTAGTAGAGGCACAGCTGACATAAACAGACTGACTGGAAACAGATTATATTCTGCTCTGTGGGGGAGGTAGAATTTAAAGGGGGAAAAATTCCCTGGATTTCAAAAATTGCCACCAGGTCACAGCAATACTTAATTAACTGAATACATTAACAGAGGACTGTAACATAGATGCTAAAAAAAAGGGGGGGGGCAGGCAATTTCATTTAATCCTCTGTTCTTTGCTTACAGATTAGTCTTTTAGAATGAGCAACCTGATTTTTTTAAAGGATCCATTTACCTTCCAGAGCTTTTCATAGCAAAACATTTTGCATGGTTGCAAAAGAAATTAATTTGTTGCCAGTTGCTCCATACTGGCAGGAATTCTGAATAAAGAATGTAAGCAATCTATCTTTGTTTGCAAGATATAATTAATCTGGCAGTTAAAATTCTTTGGAAACATTCTGATGACTTATGTGGAAAAGTAGCGCAGCATTTTCAAAGAAAACTCAGAACTGTATGCAGGGGAAGATAAAAGATATATGAAGTGTTTGTTCTAAACGATACTATTCATTTAAAGATCATAATGTAACCCCACCCTAGCAATTATTGTGAAAAACAAGACAAATCTCCGTCTATAGCTTTCTGACACAGTCTTGATTTGAGAAACAAAATAAGCACATTACTGTTATAGTCTAATAGACTGCAAGCTGTTTTATTAGAGTCAGCTGAATCCTGTTTTGCATAAAAAAGAACTCTGTTTGCTATCAAGAACACATTTACATTAATATGACTTTGACAAAGTAAAATAAAATCGCATTAAGATGATGTAAGTAGATAAGACAATGAAATCTCTGTGAGAGAGTTTTGGCACACACTAATTACAGTCAAGTCCCTGCAGGAAAAGAACATATTTTTACACCAACTATCCATGTGTTTGAAAATGTAAAGAGTCCAAAATGCAATCCTTGGTTTAGGTATTTCCTGAATACATTGTGTTTCTAAGGTAGTTTTTTTTTTTTTTTAAAGGAGACAGCCTGATAAATAACACTTTCATTTACTATAATATGAGCAAGTTTCTTTCTGAATATGAGCCTGTAATCATCCTGATTATTTTAAGGGACTTTCCAATATAGGGCAGCTGAAAACAAGGTTTTAGATTACATGGTAATTTAGGAATGCATGAAAAGCTAAGCAGTTACCATAATAGGGTTCTGGATAAACTTCATGGTTTTTAGAGCAAAACATAACAACATATGTTTTGTGATTTGTTTCAATGATTTATATATATATATATATATTTTTTTTTTTGGTTCAGGGTCTATCAAAATATTTGGAGGCCTCATCTGTGTACAGCGTTTTTATAACCTTATTTTGAAAACTTTGATGTCTCTCTTTTTAGTTCAGTCATTAAAAAAAAAAGGCAATGATGGATGATGATAATGCTGCGGATTTTATGACTAATCAGTTCTTGGCAGTGGCCATATTTCTTCTGTAGTGAAACTTTAATATTCCTTTGGCCTTGCATAGACTTAAATTTTTTTTTTTTGGAACTGTGTTATACCAGACACTTATTAAGTATTACCAAACAGTTATTGCACAAAATAGCACCCTGATTTAACACCTGACAAAATGAAGCAATCAGAAGAGTTGCTCCTTCTTTCTGGCTACTCATACATTGTGGATACCTATAATTATGATTTCCCCCAAGTTTTGAAGGCAAGAATATGGAAGAAAAACTATACAGATGTTAGAAAATTTCAGAGGAAGAAAGTCTTCTAGGAGTGAGATAGGCTACCATTTGCATTTCCTCTTCACTGTTTCCTTTGTGAGGAGACAATTTTTATGGGGAGCTGACTTTCTGCCTAGTCTTTGATGTATTGTTCTTGAAGTTGCAACAATAAACACCAGGTGTCTCCACTTAGCTGAGCTAAAGGTTCTGAAAGGGAAGGCCACTTCGCCAGGAAAAGTTGAAGCAGCCTTCTCTTTCCCCAGAGCCACTGACACTAAACCCAGACAAGCCCAGAAGGGCTGGCTAGGGGTGGAGGAAGGGAGTTCATTCTTTGATGAGCATTCAGGTTAGAGCCTGTTGACTCCTATCAGATCTGTAAGGGAACCTGATTTTTGTGTGACAGTCATAAAGTCTGGAGACCTTAACACATTGGTATACTAGGGAAGGAATCTAGTGATTCAGGCACTGTGACTGGAATTATGATTTCCATCTATTCTGACAGGGACTTGCCATCTTGCCAAAGCAAGAGACCAGTACTGAATGGATGGAGACTTCTTTTGGGAGAGCCAACAAGAAGGGGATCTTCTGCTTGGGGACAGTCAGGTTGACTGTCCAGCAACTAATGTATAGGGTTCTTTTCTACTCTGTATTGATGCTCAAATCCTGAGATGTGATTTCCATTCAAATGTATTCATTTCTTCAACAAACAACCATTTGATATGAACTGTGTGCCAGATACTGGCCTAAGCAGTGAAAAAAACTAAAACAAAATCTGCTTTCTCATAGACTTGCATTATAATATGCCTCTTCCATTGAATGCCAACATTAACAATTGAGGACACTCTTGCCCAAAATGTTATTTCATGGCATTCCAAGCATGGTGATAGGTTTTGTGCTGAGAAAAAAAATTCAGTTTTCATTGTGTTCTGGATAGGTGAGCAGGTATCTGGATCAAAATTTCCTAGTAGCCTTTATGTGTTAATTGATTCTTTCTATAAGAAGTCTTATTTCTCAAACATAAATCAAAAATCTTTTTTTTTTTTTTTGCAGCCTAGAAACCACACTAGATACCAGCCTGAGGAACATGCTTTGTGAAAAGTACTTTGAATGGTGAACTCTGATAATCTTTTTCCTTCCTGAGGTTAACATAAAGTAAGTTTGAAACATGAGGGGGGAGGGAGGGCAAACAACACAACACAACACAACAAACACACCTACTTGATGGCCACTGACAAAGAAAGGAAATATTTGCCCCAGAAAATGTGACTGTGGAAGCAGTAGTGATATAGATGTCTGTACCCCAGGGAGTTCTTAGCTATTAAATGATAATATGGAATGTGGGTAGGTAAGAGACATGGGTTTTAGTTCTAGTTTGCCTCTAACTTCCTGTGCAGCTTGGGTGAGTTGCTTACCCTTTGTGATCATAACTCCTCATTCCTAGTACTAAGCATTGACTAAGTAGTAAGTCATTTACTCAGTTAAAATAGTTTTATGAGTTAAATCAGGTTGTTGTTTCCATTTTATAGATAAGAAATCTGAGTAACAGATTAAAAAATTTTCCCAAGGTCACACAGCTAGAAAGAGATACCATAAGAATATTAAGTGACAATCTTGGAATAGATGATCCCTTCTTCAAAATCTAGTACTCTACAATTTTATGAGCATGACTGTTATTAAGGTTGATGGCTATTATGATTGGGTGTCAATCCTCTAAGCAGAAATCTTTTATCCATCAGTCAACAGATATATTGAGCATGTACTCAAGGTAGAACTAGCAAAGGCCCCAGGGAATCTTAGCAAATGAGACAAAGTCACTGCCCTCAGGATCTCACAGTTTAATAGGAGTGGGGGATGGAGTAGTGGAAGGAGACAAACAGGATGTCTACCTGTGCAGCAAAAACAATTTCACTACTATTTCTGTGATGCATCATATTATTAAAATATTATAGTAGACTGTTCATAAACAGGTAGGAACAATCCAAATGCCCACCAACTGATGAGTATTGAATAAGGAAAATATGATAACTATATACAATGGAACATTATTCTGTCATAAAAAGGAATGAAGCAGTAACATATACTATAACATGGATAACCTTCAAAAACGTTATGTGAAGTGAAAGAAGTCAGTCACAGAGGTCACATATTGTATGATTCCATTTATAGAAAATATCCAGAATAAGTAAATTCACAAAAAGAGAAAGTAGGTTAGTGTTTGCTGGGGTCTGTAAGGAGAGAAAAATGAGGAGTGACTACTTAATGGGTACAGAGCTTCTATTTGGAGTGACAAAATGTTCTGTGATGGCTGTGTAACACTCTGAATGTACAAAATGTTACTAATGGTAAATTTTATGCTGTGTGCATTTTACCACAATAAAAAATATACAAAAAAAAATGATAGATAAGACTAGGCCTATTATTCCCTCTTCTGGTTAATAAATCCCTCTTCATCACTTACATTATGAAAAACTGGGCTCAGCATTGTTGCAGATACAAAGTTGAACAAAATGTAATCTTTGTCCTAACAGATTTTACCATCTATTTATTGGAATAATGGAAGATCAACAATGAGTTACAGTAAGGCATAATTAAATCAGCATTATAATGGCAAAATGTTGAAAGATATTTAAAAGAAAGAAACAATTCATTGCCAAGGGAATGAAGAGACCAGCAATGAAAATCCAAGCTTCTCAATCCAAATGGACTTCTGGTCATGATGTTGACATAGAGTGGACTTGGAAAACCATCACTTGGTGGTCACAGGCCATGAGAGCTGAGAGCAGTCAAGAGGACTGATGAAAGTGAAGAGAAATGTAATAGCACAGTGTGTGTAGGATAAGACTACCCCAAGCTTCGTCAACATAGCTACCATCTGAGCTTGGTGACATATGAGTGGCATATGTACATGAAAGAGAGGTCACTGAGGGGGGAAACAAAGGAAACAATTCATTTTTAACAAATTCATTTGCAATAATTCATCTCAATTGGAAATCCTTATGGAGGAAGTGGTGGCTTCTGTGTCTTGAAGGTTCAATAGAAATTCAGTAGACAGGAGACAAATAGAGAATAAATAACTTACTGAATGGCATAGAGCAGTGACAGAGCAGAAATTGAATACTAGATTTCTTTTCCTGATTGAATCTACATTTGATCCTCAATATTTGCAGACTCCATATTTGCAAATTTGCCTATTCACTAAAACTTACCTGTAACTCCAAACCAATACTTGGGGTGTTTTTATAGTCAGTCAATGAACATGCAAAGTAAGGAAAAAAATCTGAGTCACAGCATAGGTATATTTGCAGCTAAAATCAGAGAAGGCAATGCTGTGCCTTAGTTTCGTACCATAAACAAGAGTCATTTCCACATTCTGCTAAGTACTGTATTTTCACATTTTTGTGCATTTTGTTGGTGATTCACTATTCAAAATGGTCCCTAAGCATAGGGCTGAAGTGCTGACTAGTGTTCCTAAGAAGGTTGTGATGTGACTGTGGAGAAAATATGTGTTACATGAGCTTTCTTCAGCTATGAATTATAGTACAATTGACTCTGAGTTCAATGTTGATCAATTGACACTATGCATTAAATAAGGTACCAGAAATATAGACATAAAACAGAAATATACATAAAAAGGTTATATTGCATGTTTAGATTGATAAAAATATTGTGAGTGGAGACTCACTGCAATCTTTTCTCTATTTCCCTTAGGAACAGTGGTTCCATAGTCACTAACTCTGTTTGGGGCAACTTTATAGGAAATAATTACCACAAAAAATGAGAATTGCCTGCATATCCCCTTATTGTCTGCACTCAGTTTGAAATTGGGCCGTTTCTTCTTCATTCCTCACTCATTGTTAATCCCTACCTCCTGGAGAAACATACTAATGTCCTCATACGCATATACTTGCAAACACATGCTCACATTTGTGCACACACACTTACCGATACCAGCTCCTTCCCAGAACTGCTTAGATAATTTCAGAGGAATAGGAAAGAGTCCTCTGTTCGATAATCATCCAGAATTTTCAGATGGCAAGATTGGAAAATTGAATTCCGTGCAATGAGGGTCATGTGCACTCATGACACAAGCTTGAAGTTGGTTCTGCTTCTCTCACTCCCTAATCAGTCCTGTCCTCACTTCACTGTGTGTGTGTCTCTTTTTCCTCTGGGACAAAGAAAATCTGATTATTGCTTGTCCTACATCATCTGAGATAAGAAGTTTACCAAGTCATTCAAACTTACTAAATGTCTCCAGGGAAGAGGTAATAGGCTGACAGATACATAGCTGTTGCTCCGTGTCTGAAGGGTTAGTTGGCCTTTGGCATCCTGAGTCCAGTGACTTGATGTAGGTTTTATTTTTCTCACTGACAACCAGCCAGAGTCATATGGGTTTGCAGACATGTCAGAGCAAAACAGAGTTGCAGAGCTCCACTTGGCCTCTCCTGGGTCCCCTGAGTCACATTCCCTGAAATAAGTCTCCTGAATGATTTGATAGGTCCCAGTTTAGCCTCCTTGAAGTTCCTGGACAATGCTCAGGTCTTGGCAGTCTCTCTAGGAGGCCTCCATTCAAGAACTGTGGACTGTCCAGAGAGATGTCCAGACTTCCAGGACAGAAGCAAAGGAGGGCAGGCACTAGACTCCTGAAGTGAATTTGCTTGGCTCAGAACTTATTCTTTACAAAAGTGTGTCTTCAGTGAGGCAGGGAAAAGAGGGGGAAGGATAGACATTAAAAAGTAATTCACTGAAGGCGGATCCCTGGAGTACATTTCTTCATCAGGACTTCTTTCAGTCCTACTCTCCCTCTGACCCAGTCAGAGCAGAATGAAAGCAGGGAAAGACTCATAGACTTGTGTGGAAACAGTTTGGGCTTCCTTTTGGAAGGGAAGAAACAGGCAAGTCTGCTGAGCTCACTGATTGCTCCCTGGTGGCT
Source organism: Uropsilus gracilis (assembly GCA_004024945.1). NCBI lineage: Eukaryota > Metazoa > Chordata > Mammalia > Eulipotyphla > Talpidae > Uropsilus > Uropsilus gracilis. Next base: position 48,635 of record PVHY01003122.1, on the reverse strand, counting down.
CACACTTGTCTTCATCTCTTTTCTCTTTATGACCACATTTCACAGGACCATTACAGTGGTCTTCTTCCAGAAAAACTTCTGAGCATTGGGCAGGTAGGAAGCTATTTGGTTTGCTAGGGCTACTTTAACAAAGTACCACGGATTGACTTAAGCTTTAGAGATTTATTGTCCCACAGTTCTGAAAGCCAAAAGTCCAAGAACAAGGTGTTGATATGGTTGATTTCGTTCCAAGGCAGAGTTGGTTCCTTCTGAGAACAGTGAAGAAGAATCTGATCCATGCCCATTTCCCAGCATCTAGCGGTCTGTTGAATGCCTTTGGTATTCCTTGGCTTATGGCTGCATCCTCTTGATGTGTGCTTTAATCTTTATAAGGTGTTCTCCCAATGCTCTATTTCCAAATTTCCCTTTCTTACAAACATTTAAAGGGCTTATTCTACTACAGGATGATCTCATTTTAAATAATTATATGGGCAAAGACTATTTTCAAATAAGGTCATATTCTAGGACTTTTAGGGGTCTAAAATTCAATATATGAATTCAAACTAATGTAAAGCTATGGTACATGGCAAGAACAAGGGCGATGTAGCAAACTGGATGCTAACAGGACCAAATCAGAGTGCTTGGTGTACCCTGGAAAGAGATGACTTAAAATTTTATTTCCTTATCGACTATTTTAACAACCAGGCAGAGAAAGCACAGACTTGGTATAGGATGCAAGTCAGAGCCACTATAGATTCTTGAATTGGGTTATGATCATATAAAAATGGCATTTTAAGACTATGAATCAAGAAATGGCATAGCGGATCAACTGAATCGTGTCAGTAGAGGCAGAAAAATGTGGAGTTTTTGGAGTTTGGATGACAGAGGTAGTGAAATGTAAAGAATGAACTCTTCTAGAGGAAGGAAAAAAGATGGAAGAGTTTCATTAATTCTCAGAATTCAGAAGATGGAAGCACTGGATAGAGATCTGAACTGACATTGGAATTGTGAAAGGAAAGGTGGAGGTGATGGGGTCTGAATATTCACACATCTATGTTTGATTGCATATGCTCAGATAAAAATCTTCATTTGGGACATACTGAATTTGAAATGATATTTGGTGTCTAGGAGAATTTGTGCTTTATTCCGAGGTCAGTAAACTTTTTTTGAAAAGGAGAAAAGAGTAAATATTTTGGGCCTTGTAGGCCATATAGCTTACTTGTAACTACTCAACTTCGCTGTTATTTGGGAAAGCAGCCACAGGCAATATGTAAATGAATGGGTGTGGCTATATTCCAATAAAACTTTATTTACAAAAACAAGCAGAAGGCTGGAGTTAGTTCAAAGGCTTTAGTTTGCCAACTCCTGGTCTAGATAATTGGACATATGATACAATCACACATTAAAAGGAGATAGAACATACATGTCTTTTAAAGACTGTTTTTGTGATGTCTTTTGGAATTATGATTACTCCATATTGAGTGGGGATCTCTAATAGCAACTGAAACTTATTTATTTATTCATGCACGCAACAAATATTTTATTGAGTATCAAATAGGTGCTATGTGTGCTCATATGTTATCACAGTCATTCTCCACTGACAACTTTGTCACTTGGGCAAATCTTATTTTCATTTTACAAATGAGGAAACTGATATGCCCTCAGTAAGGTAACCTGTAGTTTTTAAACTTTCTTCCTAGCGAGGAAATTTACCCAACCCCAGTGCTGAAGGATTCCTCAGGGAAGAATATTGCCTTGTTTTGATAGTTTGCACAGGCTATGTCGAATTTAACATCTGCTTAGATGTTGTCAAAGTTTTAATTTTGATGTCAATTAACATTCTTCAGGGTAACTGCGTTCTGTTGTTCTTGCTACAGAATAAGATCTTTCATTTGTATAACATCTACAATTAATCGTTATAAAACTGAGGGACAGTAATTTAAGGTTTATATAATTTGTCCATTTTCCAGGTTATCTACATTTTTTCTTTTGATCTAGTTGACTGTTAAATCAAGTTTCCTCACAGAATCTTTCTCATTTGATTAAAGGCATTTTGGTTTCTTTGCTAGAACTGTACCAAAAATCTATATGAATTTTATTAATCTTTTAGGTGTGAGTTGCTCTTAAAAATGTCATTACATTCCCCTATATATTTCTCCTTGTGAAAAAAATTCTTTCAGATTTTGATGTAAGAACAATATTTTCTTCTGGGAAAATATGATTCCATTTCTTAGTTAAAGAAAACCATACAACAAACTCTGTTTCCTTTTTGAGTGGGTTTCTGGGAAGCTCAGAACCATGTTAAAAGTGCAAGACAGCAGCTATTGTCACCATCAAAAGTTTTCAATGCATCCCTTTTGTTGTTCCTATTTTTTTAAACTTCCTTTGCCTCCCATACACTGCTTGAAATAACCTCGTGGGAAGTGATGAATATAAAAAACAAAAAAGAGTGTAAATCAAACTAATTCAATGTAGATGATCTTTCAGACAAAATAGTAAATTTCATTAGACTCAGAAAAAATTCAAAAATGGTTTTGTGATTAAAAGCAGTTATTTTGTAGACGTCTCTTAGAGATGTTTATTCTGTGATCACAACTTAGTTTATACCTATGAGGGACCTGCCTAAAGATGCCACTATAAACATTTGCCTTAATTCTCAGTGCTCTATGAGGTAATGATGGCCTGAAATAGCATAAGGTTTAGAATTAGAGGATGTGAGAACTTGTTCAGCCCTGTCACTAAATACTCATGGGTTTCAGGCAAAATCCAGTATCTCAGCCAGAAGACTTAATGTCATTTCAAATATAACCTTCTAAAAACCTATCCCATACAAACTGCTCTTAGCCAGTTACCTGCTGTTAATGTTTCTCAGGTAAGTCTAATTTTTCCAGCAAGACTCTAAGCATCTACTTGTCATTAGCTATACCTAGACCGGATCTTATGCCTATACTACCTGTGTGTTTATGTGCCTACAATCTAATGAATATATATGAACTACATTATTTCAAACAGATTCAAGGTAACTTAGGTAAATGCAAGAAAATAAAAAGAAATAATTTTAAGCAAAATAGAAACAGGTGTATATGGAGAGAAATGATTAAGATTGAAGAAATGAGAAGGTAGGTAGTAAGTAGGCACCTGTTGAATAATACACCAGCATCCATCTGCCTGCACATTTAGTTTCTGCACAAACACAAATTGCCTTGGAAACTGAAGCAAAATGGAATGAGTGTGAAGTAGTCTTTTTGTCTTAAATTAAATTTAGCCATCACAAGATGGAAACATAGCACGTATTGATTGAGTGTTAAAAATCAGTTGCTGAGTCATTGATCTATAAAGGTACTTACTGGATGAGGTAAATGGAAATTCCTCCAGTCAAAAGGGCACCATGGAAGTTCAAGAGAAAAGGAGAAGAAAGGTTTTGTTTCACTAGCAAATTGGTGAAAATTGTGACTCCTGATGGTCACCTTTGAAACCTACAGAGGAAGGAGTTGCTCTGGGAGCATAGCAGAGAGCAGCAACAAAAGTAAAAAGCAAGGAGGAAATTGGTTGGGAAAGTTCAGCAAATAGCAGTTCTTATGATATTAGTGAGTAATAAGGTAATATAGGGGACCATTCCTCTTTATGGGCAATATTCTCCAGTGAGCTTTCTAAGTGGAAAAATTTCAAATACTGTAGTGCATGGATATGAAAGATTTATGTAACAAAAGGCCTGTACAGATAGCAGGAGAAATTTGAAGCTATGAAGGTTGGTAGTCATGCCATTCATACTTCATTCATTCACCAAATATTTATAAAGTTCTAATCATGTACTAGACACTAAACCAATCACTTGAAGGAAAGGTGATAAGTGAACAAATAATGAGTAATGCACTATAACTGCCTTTTAGAAATGCACATCCTAGAAGCAGAACTGGCATAAAATAAATTTTATTGATTCATTGCAAGTATTAAGCACCTGTTATAAACCAAGACTAGTGTTGGATGAGGTGTATATACAATGCAGAACTAAAATGAACATAATCTGGCTTGAAATATTAAATGAGAAACCTGAAAATAAGTTTTTCTGTCTCAACAGAGAATTAACACAAAGACTTTGACTGCTATGAAACTTGAAAGATTATATAGAATTAGGGAAAGTCCAAGCAGATATAATAATAAACCAATAGGGAGAGAAAGAAGCAAGAAGTTAGATTATTCTTTTCCCTCTGGTTATTATTTTTTTTTTTGGTAGATTTATCATGAATAACTGTCTACTTTTACAAATGTAGTAAAGTTTTCTCAGTTTTGACAATCGAGATTGTTGGTGACCTAAAATAGTGAACTCATACTTTATCAAGTGGAAAATGATCTAAATTCCCAGGGGAAATAACCCAGAGATTGCAGACATGTAGCTATGTTACAACACCTTCTATACTGTGTCCACAGCAGGTATTACTAACAGACCACAACCCTTTGTCCAATTCTGCCTGGATATGGCCTCAGACTCTTTCTCATTATACTGTACTAGGAGGCCAGGATGTCACAGCACACTAAAGAAGTATTTTTGCCCTGTGAAGATTCTTTAGCTTTCTAGATTTACTTTAGCTCTCACTCTGAGAAACGGCTGAATACATTTCCTTTGGCTTTTACATGTTCTGTCTTTCTCAAGCACTATAGTAAATGTTCTCCATACATATTTTATCTGATCATAACAGAAAACCATATAACTAGATGTTATTATCATCTCTGAAGCTATTTCAGCGGAGGTCCTGTCACAGTAGTATGTAGGAGAACCTGAATTCAAGTCCATACTTGTTCCCAGAGTCAAAGTTTACCCCTGCCTGCAGAGTTAGAAATGAAAGCTATCATTCTCAGAAAGTAAGGCTGTTTTTCTCAATGAAAAATCCACTCGCTTATTTCGAAGCTTGTAGGTATATTTGTATTTCCAGAATAAAGTGAACCTGGGACCCCATATGGGGCAGTATTGGACCCTAATATAGGCAGTATTGAAATTTAAGCACTGATAGCATTAGTGGTATCTGAAAAACACAGAGGTAAAAGAGGCCTAAACAAGAAGGGTACTTTTGCTTTGTTGCAAATCCCAGGTGGGAAATAGAAAATGTATCACCTAGAGGGTGTGTAGAGGAAATTGGAGCCTTTGGCTTTTAGGAAAAAAAAAAAAAAGACAAATTAAAAGGGAAGGAGTAGAGATCAGAGAGAGACAGACTTTTGGGAAGAAGAGAGACCAGAACGACAGGTCAGTAGCTGGAATGACCAGGCTGGGCAGAAACCCCCTGGAAGGGTGAGCTGGTGTGGGCCGGGAGCCATGGTGACCTGTAGAAGAGTGGCTGGTGTGGAGTGTGTGGCACTACAGCATAGTGAGCTGGTACCTGGGATGGCCAGGGATTTGGGGAAAGCTGATCTCTGCATCAGCAATTGTTGAAAAAGTTTGAAGAGTCTTGGACAAGTGGAGCAGCTCAGAATACTGGAGAGAGAAGAAACAAAGAGAAGACTCCAGAGAAAGACTGGGATTTGCGGAATACCTGCCTCAGATTTGGAGGGGCAAAGGGGCACTATCATGGACCTGTGTCTTTGGGACCTTTGGGACTGAAAATGGTGACTGGGGTAAGATAACTGGCCACTTGTAGCTTTGAAGACTTTTTGTTTTTACTGTTAATATTCCCTTGTAAATAAACTCTTGTTGTTAAACTGCATTTGAGTGGCAACTGCTACACCAGGTGTTATGAACCTCAGGGAACCTGGGTGGTAGAAGTCACTTTTTTTTTTTTTTTTTTTTTTGAGACTAGGTCTCGCTATTTTTGCCCATAGAACCTCAGGCTCTCGTTGCCCGGGGTACCATAGACTCAAGCAATCCCCAGCCTCAGCTTCCCAGGTAGCTGGGATGACAGGTGCGCGCCACCACGCCCAGCTATTTTTTTGGAACTAAGTCTCGCTACGGGTCCCGGGCGGGACTTGAAGCGCGATCCCTAGCCCCGGCAGCTTCATAGGCTGAAGCTTACCGGCACGAGCCACCGTGCCCGGCTTAGAAGTCACATTCTAAATGTGGCTTGTTGGTTGGAGGCTTCTGCCTCAGCCCCACTTTTGATCCGATTTCAAAAGGACAGAAGAGGACAACACCTTCAAACTCAGGTTCCCGCTTCTCAACTGGACAGAGAGAGAGAGTAAGGTGTGTATGTCAAAAAGGTCTGTCGTTGGGGACTCCTGTTCCATACTCATTTTGGAGGAAAAAAAACACAAAAGGATGAGGTGGGCATTTGAAAAGAGAAGCAAAAACACTTGGATTTGTAGAATTATAATCCCTGAATAAATAAGGTTTGCTTTTAAAGGAAGAAACCTTGTTTTCTGAACAAATATTCAGAAGGCTAAGGAGCAGATTGAATAACATTATTGGAAAAAAAACAATAGTGCTATTTGTTGAGTTCTGAATATTTGCTGCATGCTTCTTTAAGTGTTATATGTATTAAATAATTAAGTAAGTGTACTAGTTTGATGTTTTTTTCTTCAATCGTTGGGGAAAATAAGGATCAGACAAGTTAAGACACTTGCCCAAGGTGATACAAATATAAATAGTAAAGCCAGGTGTGAAACCATAGTTGTTCACAATGGCCTAGACTCTTAATTAGTTTACTTTATCTCGCCTATATGTAAAATAACGTCAACCATCAAGCACCAAAGAACAAATTTGCTATAACATTAATGAAGTTATGCTTTAAGATCCCTTGCTTACTAGGGTGCTTTCTGAGACCCTGGGAGAGACATAAATTGCAGTTAATTATGAGTTCTTTTTCTTAAAAAGGATTCCCCCCCCCCCAATTATTTAGTTCTGTGCCCCACAAAACTTGAATTTGCCATTGACAGGACAGCATTATTCCAAACTAGGTCATCACACTTTCCTTCCTTTGTTATCTGCCATTATCCCATAGAAAGTCTAGTAGAGTCTCCTTTTAGACACTGTCATCCAAATTCCCAGTGTATTCATTTCCTGGAGTATACTTAATATATACATATTTAGTACAATAAATTATAATATATTTAAATGACAAGTTTTCTTGGAGGGGGAGTGGTGCAGCAGCTTCCAGTTTTATATATATATATATATATATGTATATATATATATGTAAAATTAACCTTTCCTTTGGCATAACAGATATGACATCACCAATGGTGTGCTTGTAACTCCTTTTAAGAATGGCCAGTCTTCCAATTATAGTAAATGCAGTCATGGAAAAGGGCCCAGATTTTAAACAAACAGCTATGAAGCCTGCATTTGCACATCATATTCTGAAATCATCTTTTTCTGAGTCATAGATATCTATTTAGATCAAGCCACAAAGACCACTGTGTTTTGTTAATTTGTGGCCTTCGGGAAAGGTAAAAGAATTCTAGTTAAACATCCTAAAAGATTCTATTCTCGTCAAAGTGTGAAACATCTTGGTTAATCATTAATAGTTCTTGAGTGACTACGCATTTAGGACAAGAATATATTCATTCAAAGTGAATATTTCCAGACTGTGACAATGTAGAATGTACAATTATTGGAAGATTCAATCAGTACTTGAGAACACAAATTACTGTAAAATTTGATTTGGAAGCTAATTTGGATCATATGATTACTGAGACAAGACATGAAATTCTTATTCTGTACTATCCATAAAAACAAACACAGGTATGTGGGAATATAATTACTTTAAGCCAGAGCACTGTTACTCATAAACTGTATAACTGAGTGGTGATGGTGATGATGGTAGTGGTAATACCATGTATAATAGCACTACTAGTTATTTACTAGGTCAAGAGAAAGCTTTTTTAATTTTTAATTTTTATTTTAAATTCTTTAAATCACAAAACCAATAAATGGTTTTTGGGATATCCCCCCACCCCCCTCCCTCTCCTTTTGGTGCCCTCTCCGTTCTTTCACACCTCACTCTTTGTTGTTTGCTAGTCTGTGTGAAGTTCATTAGTCTCTCTCTTTCCTGTGGTAGTGCTCTTTCATTGGGTGAAGGACTATGAAGGACTATGTTCTCAGAACCAGGTGAGCCTTGATGGTAGGTTTTCAGTTTTACGTTTGCGTTGGGCAGCCAGTCTATATTTATTTGTGGTCTTTCCATGCTTTCTTGTTGGAGGCTGTCTTCTCCAACCCTATCTCTGTTGTTTTGCTACTTTACCTTATGGTTCTGGGGTCAGGTTTAGGGGGTCTCACCCCTGGCTATTGCCGGTAAAGAAGTTTCTCTGTGGATACAGGCAATTGTAATTGGCCATTGTAGATGATCTCCTCTGCCTCAGTTTGCGCCTTTACTGTGGGGCTGATGCCCCCAGTCTTTGGCCTTCCTTTCCTCTCCCGTAAAGTGGGGAGAGGCACCTTGCTCTCCCAGAATGCTTCTCTGAAATGAGGTCTTGGGTCTTCCAAACTTGGCGAGCACATAGGTGCGCTTCATGATACCGTGTTTTTATAGATATTTCTCCTGTCTCACCTGGATTGGTTCTTTTGATTGTCCATTTGCTGTGTCCAGCTCAGACTTGTGGGCTGGATTTTTACCTGGTCCCTCACATGGTTAACAATGGGGTTTGTATTATCTGTGTTCTTGTTTGTTTTGTTTTGTTTTTGTTTTGGAGACTAGGTCTCACTACTTTTGCCTGTGGAACCACAGGCTCACGTTGCCCAGGGTACCACAGACTCAAGCAATCCCCAGTCTCAGCTTCCCAGGTAGCTGGGATTAGAGGTGTGCGCCTCCATGTCCAGCTATTTTTTTGGAACTAGGTCTCGCTATGTTGCCCTGAGCGGTACTCGAACCACGATCCCTAGCCCCAGCCGCTTCATAGGCTGAAGCTTACAGGCATGAGCCACCGTACCTGGCTTTGTGTTATATATGTTCTCATTCCTTCTGAAGATTAGCTAGAGAGTGATGAAATGGACGGGGTAAACCCCTGCCTCTCCCCCCTCGCCTCCCCAAGAAGTTTATTTCCATTATGCTTTTAATACACATAACTCTATCTCTGTCCCCAGTGAGGACACTGAGGTTCCAGAATGGCCAGGTTATTTTGTCAAGGTCATTTGGTGAGTTCTGGACCTTGAGTCTGAGAAAGCTCTGTCTTAGCAGAACCCAAACTGCTTTAAAAAGAAAAAAATTATTAATTTTTATTGAGTTAATGTTAGCTTACATCATTGTTTATATTTTGGAAAGATTACCACCCCTTCTCCCCATTAGGTGTTATTGCTATAGTGTACCCATTGCCAAAGCACCCCTGATTCATCACCTTAGTGCATTGTGCTCCTTCCCCACGCCCACTTATTCCCTTGCTGTCAATTCCCTTCTCCCTCTACCCCCAGTGTTTTCAGTCCTATAATCAATTTTCTATGGTTAGTATTTAAGTTCGGCTTTGTCTGTTCCCTTGCCTAGTTTCTATACTCTGTTTATAAGTGACACCATCTGGTATTTGTCTTAGTCCTTCTGACAGTCCATTTAGCATAATTCCTTCCAGCTCTACCCATGTGACTGTGAATGGCGTCAGTTTGTCTTTTTTGATCACTAAGTAATATTCCATTGTGTATATGTATGATATTTTCTTGATCCATTCATCTGCTTTGGGGCATTTACACAGTTTCCAAATTTTGGCTATTGTCAATAGTGATGAATTTGAGAGTGCAAGTTTCCTTTCAAATTAGTATCTTTGTGCAAAATCCAACTCTTCACCACTCTGTATACTATTTTGCCTCTTTGGATTTGGTTTTCCCATCCTCAAGATGAGGGGCTTGGTCTCTCTGATCTCTACTCTTTCCTCCAGTTCTAAAGCCCTAGGATGCTATAATGTCAAGTTGTAATCCTCTGGTAGCAGAAGAATGCTTGACTTTTTACTAATATGTTTGTTTTTCAAATTGATCGCTACTAACTCAGGGTAATTAAAACCCCACAGTTCTTACATTCCCCAAATAAACAAAGGCATGCATGTTCACCACCCCTCACAGCAGTGCACATGGCTTTGTTTATGCAAGCACCTAAGATAAAAACCAAATATATGGTGGAAACAGCAAACTCTGTGCAAACAGAGGAACAAATGTATGTACACTCCAGCTAACGTACTGTGAGTTTCTGCTTATTTATGCTTAGCACTAAGTGTTGACCTGATCCATGGTTCCCACAAACAAACTCAGATGTTCTGTTGGTAAATTGTACTTTATATTCATGGCAACTATGCAGTGGATGGTAGGTTTAGAAATGCAGAATATCACTTAGCAGCTTGTGATCCAGGTGACTATCATGACCAGAAAAACAAATAACAGTGTGAATATTGATCAACCTTTCGGGATTAAGATATCATCATGGCAGAGTTCTTTAGTTGCCATACATATCAAGATGCAAAATATTTTAAGTTCTTGGTATCTTTAGATTGCTAAGTGTTCATTTTTACCTTTTGTGTAAGGATATATATATATATATATACACATATATATATACATATATATATACATATATATATAAATGGAGGCAGAAACAGAATAAAATTTCTTATTCATCCATCCTAGAACCTTGATGAGGGTTCTTTCAATACAATCTCTCAGGGCCAGAGAGAGGACCCTATATTCATTGCACACAGAGTTAATTAAGTACTTCTTTTCATGGCTTTTTGTTGGGAGTGCTTAGAAAATTACGATAAATCAGGTGAGGAATTGTCCTCAGAAACCTAAAATGGGGTGAGAAGATATGCATAAAAATATAAATGTAGGTTTTCATAATATTCACTTTCATCTTATTCATGAAGAAGAACACTGGAACTAGATCTCAAAGGATAAAAAAAATTGGACATACAGACATTCGGAGGAAAGTGATGGAAAGTTAGGGGAGGCAAGACGTGGGAAAAGGCTGGACCAAGGAATAGCCTATCTGTATTTTGCCATTATAGCATCATTATAGCTGTTACTGCGTGCCATTATTTGCCTATTGATCATTTCTGCTAGCTTCAGTATAAGCTCCTTGAGAACAAGAACAAAGAACAAAGTCCATTTTATTCACTGAAGAATCACAAATGCCTATGACCCAATCTGGTACTTGAGAAGGACTTAGTAGATACACATCACATAAAGAGATGAGAACAGGAAACAGATTGGTGAGAGTGGAAGTTCATGCAGAATTATGGGATTATAGATGTAGTAGTTTGGTTATCCACACTTTAACAAAATGCTATCCAAGCTGTTTGAAAATGTTAGAACCTTTCATTGGCATGGTCATATGCCAGTGAGGTAGAGAGCAAGAATATTAAAAAAGCAAAAAGCAAATATTAAGACTAGTAAAAATGGGGGACAATTTAATTAATTCAGTGAACATAACAGGCATTATGGAGGAATCAAAAAGAACTACTATGGGGGTCTCAAAGGAGAGATGATTGTGTCTTTTAGGTAAATAATTGATTCATAGAAGAAACTTTTAGTATTGTTAGTTTAAAAATGGGTAAGAGTTTCTAGAATAGAGATGGAGAGATGGTGATTTCAATAAAAAATCGAGACAAGAAGAAAAATAGTATGTATGATAAAACTAATTGTGTGCCAACTACTTTGTTGTGCTTTAGGTGGCACTTCCTTTTGGAACCAAATTTTGAAATCACTTAAAAGTTTTAAGTGAGATGATCAGATGAGCAGAGTCTGAATTAATGGCTATGCCTTAGCTGCAAAGGAGGCTGATAAACTGAATTTCTGGGATCAACTGTGTAATGAAATGATCTAATAATGTTGGAAATCTTCCAACACAAGTGTGGTGTTCACTTGAGCCAAACATTCCAAAAGGAAATGTTTGAGAAAGAAAAGTTGTTACGTTGTTACTTGAAATAATTCTGAGGGAAAAATAGACCCTGTTTAGGTGTGGGTTGCAGATAAAGGAAGAATGGGTGAAAGGATAAAGGAATGATCATTCTTACACAGATGCACTATGTGGGACAGAAGCTTGCAGAGTTCTTCCCCAAACTTACTATGTGCATCACTGGACATAACTGATTTTAGGGACTTATGAACACATTTATAAATATTTCCATGGCTATTTTAAGATATATCAGACAAAGTAACTAGCACATGAAAGTGGTACATTCACAGTGTTATTGCTTAGGAAGAGGTTGTTTAGGCAGAGTAATTCAATATTAAAAAGATTTAGTAATTAAGCACCATAACTTACCTACTTTGTGAAATAATACTACTTAAGTATATTAAGTATACAATATGACAGATGGTATGTAGCAATGCCATTGCTTCTCAAGATAGCATAGGACTGATTGAAGCTTGCAAAGCTAATATATGAAGGCAGAAAACAGCTTCACACACCACCTACCTCTTTTTCCATAAATCTCAATCTGATACAGTAAAGGTAGATGACAGCATGATCTTGACCTTCTGAAGGCAGTGTCAAGACTAGACCTCTTTTCTTGTGGTGTCCTTGTGACACTTCGTTTATTTTGCCATGCTTGCCAAGACTACTTTGTGCATTTTGGGGAGTTTATTGTCTTCATCCTTATTATTATTCAGCCAAGCCTGCAAAATACCAGATCTCAGGTAGACTTAAAATGTCAGTCTGCAATTGAGTGACCTTTGGGGGAGGGGTCAAAATGGGTGCGTGTGTTCTTGCATTATAACTGGTTCAAGCTCAAAGTTTGATTTGTTCTAGGTATGGCTCTGTTCCCTGGTTTAATTCATCCTTTTTTTGCTTTTCCATCCATAAATTGTTCCCTTGAGTTTCTAACCACTCTCAGGTTGTAGACTGACCAAGAGGTGAACATAAAGTCTAACTCCATGTGGGTATGTAGTGCATGTTTAAAAAAAAAAAAAGAAAAGAAAAGAAAAGAAAAATCCTCTGAGAGTGGAAATTATTCTACTTATTTAAGTTCAAACATATTTAGCCCTCAGGGGCATTTATTGTTTAATGAAATCTGCTTCTTCAGCAAAGGTAGAAAGCCAGCAAGTTGAAAGAGTAATGTGGGATGGGTACTACAGAGCATTTTGCATTAAGATATTGGTGTAGCTTTGGCAGGGGGAGAATTGAACTAAAAATGAAACCAAGGCAGTGAAATAGCCTGGGCTCCCTACGCTGAGCATTTGTGAATTTGAGAACTGAAGTTGTCTGATGCTTTGATCTGTACAGGAGAGAGATTTAGATATTTGTCTTAAATGTATGTTCTGGTTAGAGATTATTCTCTATGGCTATCATTGCCCTGGTAAGGGCTGTTGATTCTATTAGTTAAGCCAGGTCTACTCATACACTAAATAAAGTGGAACTAAAGTTCATACCTCCTGTTAACAAGCCCACTCAGGGCTTCTTGAATTAATCTTAGATGAATTATTTGGTAAAGTCCCTCCCTCATTTCGCTTTTGAGTTAGAATGTGGTTGATAGTATTACCAACCACCACCCCTTCCCTTTCCATAATTTTTCTGCAGTTTTAAATATCCATTTGTTAAACTTATAAGTGGTCATGTGATTTGTTTTATCCAGTGAAATATTGGTGAAATTGATATTTAATGACTGGACAAAACATTTATAGACATTATATTTTTTTTCCCTCTGTCACAATAACCAGCAACATTCCGGCTTAGATTCTGGAGTAAAAACAACTGGAGAAAACCACAACTGACCTGCAGTGAATATGATCTGAGTTCAAGAAATAAATCTTTCTTTGCTGTAGATCATTGAGACTTGTGTTGTTTGTTGTGATAATAAATCTAGTACATTATGGTTCATAAACTAGTAATGGTAATAATTCCAGCAATAAGAATATTGTGGTTTCTGAACACTTATTAAGTGCTATATCCTGTGCTAAGCCGTTTACATGCTCTACCTCATTTAACTTTCTGAAGTAAATAAATTTTCTCAGCTCACAGATAAGAAAGTTGAAACATAAACATGTCCATAAGTTTCTTGTGTGTGGTCAGGATTTGCACTGGCCCTTACTTTTAACTGCCTTATGTTTTTGTCCATCCCCATTCCAATAACTTTAAGCCATCACCCCACACAAGAGTAGAGACTTGGTAGTCTGAGATCACTTGGATATGGATCCATGCAGGAAAGAGTTCCACAAAAACAAGACATGATCTCCCCTGGTCTGGGGAACAAAAGAAGAAAGTGTATTCTACTGATATCCTGAAACTTCTAAAGATTATTATTTATCTTATTATAGAAGCCATGGACCATATATACATGATTTCTTATCATAAAGCAGTGCCGGAAGCCTATAAAAATTACTCAATAGTTGTTTTACATTATAAACATGATAAAATTTTGGATGTCAAATAAAGACTACAAATGTTCATCACCAACAAAAGGCTATTATACAAGCAACTTCGTGGGGGTATTAATATAAACATACTGCATATGCATGTTTATTAAATTATATATATTTATATAAATATAAAATTTAATATATATTTATATAAATATATATTTATATAAATATATATTTATATATATTATATATATAAATATACATGTATATATATCTACATATATAAATTGCTTTAGAAATAGTGGTCTGGATGAGTCATATTGAACCACAATACATATTTTAAAATATAGTTATTGGATAAATTACAGCTTGAATAAATGTAAAAATATTCAAAGTAAATATGCATCATTACACATATTAAGGTTCACTAAACAGCTGACAAGCTAAATTAATAATGGTGTAATGAAACCATAGTGATTTGTAATTAAAAAATAGGGATGACAGCAATTTCAAGACCACAATCAACCAACCCAAGACAATGTTGATAATATACTGACAACAAAAGATCCTTCCTGAAACTTGTGGAAATTCCAACTGTGTTTGCATGAGCTTGTGTTGGAACTTGCAGTGTTGCCAAGCATTGTGTTGGAGCCAGAAATGCTGATAGAGTAATGAATTAACATTCTCATTAATCTTTTGATGTGCTAACTTAGATTTATAAAGACTAAAATGTAGTGACCTCTAATTGTCCACATAGTAGTAAGTAGTTCTTATGTCTATGAATTAAATCAGGATCAGTTTTCATTCACGGGAAGTGGTAGCTGGTCAGCGGTCACAGTCTTGAACAGTAACTGTTCATGAAGTCTGTGAAGGAACAAGATTACTTCAATCTTTCACTTTAATCCCTGTTTAGACACAACTTCTGGCAACAATTTAGCTGAAGGTCCAGGCCCTAGGCACCTGTTTCTTAAACTTTTGAAAAAGATCTTTGGGGCTGTATTGATGACCACTGATAACATTTATTTTGTCTGGTGCTTTAGTAGTGAGGGAGAAGTGTTTTGTGTGGAGAGCTTGTGTGGTTTTACCCTGACCCAGTAGCAACACCTCATTTGCTAAGGCTGTGAGAACACCAGCCCCTTCATAAACCAGTAGAATGATCAGGCTGCTTCATAGATGAAGTGTTGGAGAAGGAAAAGGAAGTGTAGTGTTGGATGACTGGGTGATTGTTCCAGGGAACATCAAACCACTGAAGATATTATGGCTCTTTTAGGTTCAAGTTTGATCATTGTCTATTTAAAATATCTTATTGGTATACTTCTCTATGGAGATAAGCATATAGATCTTTACATATGATATTCTGTATTATGGGTTGAATTATGCCTGCAGAACAAATATTGGAGTCCTAACTACGCAAGACTTATTTGGAAATAGGGTATTTTCAGAGGTAATCAGGTTAAAATGAGGTTATTAGGGTGATCTCTAACGTAATATGACTGATGTCCTCACATGGAGTGGAAATTGGCACACAGTGGCAGACATGCAGAGAGGGAAAGTTATTGAAGACACAGGAAGAATGCCATCTGCAAGTCAAGGACTGCCTTAGGCTACAAGAAGCTAGGTGTGGATCAGTTTCTGCCTTACAATCATAAGAAGGGATCAACCCTGACAACACCTTGATTTCAAAACTTTAGACCCAGAACTCTGAGATATAGCAGCCCCAGGAACTAATAAAACATGTAACTTGCCAGTGATATTAATTCATTAAAAAATAATTCAATTTAACAAGTGCCTGAAAATGAATGCAGGCAGAGATGGTTGATGTCTGATAATGGCTTAATGCGCGTCTCCCTCCTTAAGCTCTTCAAATCTCTTCTTCCCACTGGGACCTACACTCCATTTATCTGACCTTCTTTTCACTGTCCCCCCAATTTTCTTCATATCCTCAGTTCACTGTTTACCATCTTAGTATCTCTGGGTCATCATTATGATTTTTCTTGCATTCCACCAATCACCTCACCTTTCCTCTTCATTATTCAGTTCTGGAAAACCTCAACCTTGGTGAAATTCTACTGTCTGTTCTCACACAATTGAATGTGATAAAGGAAGAGATGATTAACAGTAACTTTAATTAATAACCACATTATCTAAACTACCTGGTTTAGTGATTCCTTTCTGTTAGAAATGATGGTTTTACTTCTTTTTCCTCCTCAAAATTCTAGTGTCCTTTCGCTTGCCCTCCTACTTCTTACTCCAAGCACATGACCTCACTTCCTGTTTCAGAGAAGCAATAATGATGGCATTAACAAGTTCTAACATCTGCATAATTGCAAGTGCTAATCTCTCTGAATCTGTGTATCTTAGTTCCATTAGCTTCCTCTGACTGTGCTGGGCTGTCCACTCACCTATCCACAGTATGCCCCATTTCTTGAGTGCCAGACCCAAGTCCTGCTTTCTCCTCAGCAGATAATTCCTGCTTCTCTCTTGCATCATCCATATTCTCTGTTTACTTATCTACCGGATATTTTCCTTCAGCATACAAACAGGCTGAGAGTTTTCACATTTAAAAAAAGAACTCCTGACACACACTTTTCCCAGCTGCCACTCCATTTTTCATATCTTCTCTACAGAAAAACTTGTTGAACAAAATTGTCTTTATGTTTTCCTCCAATTTCCCTCCTATCAGTCCTTTATCCCCAGTATTTGACCAAGACTAATCTTAAGGTCACACCAGTAATCTACAAATTGTCAAGTCCATGGTCATCCTCAGATCTCATCTTTGTTTATTGGAAGTACTTGACAGAATAATTATCTCCTCAGTGAAATATTTTCATTCCTTGGTTCCAAGTCTTCATACTTAACTATTTCTCCTCCTCTCTCAATATCCAGTTCCGCTCTGTCTCCTTTGATGCTCTCTTCTTTCTCATTTCCCAGATCTCCAAACATTGGTATGTTCTGTCATTCTGTCTTGGAATTCCTACCTTCTGTATGTACTCCCATACTTTAGAGAGTGTCATTTTGTTTCATGGTTCAAAATATCTTAAGTGCTGATCATCTGTATTTTATTTTTCAGCTTTTACCTCTCCCCCAAATGTCAGATCATGCTGCCCTTTCAATGCTTCTATGTTGATGACTAATAGGATCTCAAATGTAACTAAAACTAAACTCCGGATCTCATATACCTGTAAGTTTTTCTTCCACAGTCAGGGCAACTCCCTCTATAGGTTGCTCACCACTGTCATCTCATACTTGATGTCTGCATTTGCCTCTTCATGGGTTTCCATGCTCCAGCCCTTTAAATCTACCCAAGCAGCCTTTATGATAGACTGATATATTACCTATAATGGCATTATTAAGATGTCTCTATATAATTCACCCACTTAAAATGTACAACTTTGTAGCTAGTATTTTATAGAGTTGCACAACTGTTACTATAATGCATTTTAGGATATTTTCACTTCAACCCCAAAGAAACCCCATTCCTTTAAGCAGTCACTTATTATTTTCCCCTAACTTCCTCTGCCCAATTCTGTTCCTAGTAAAATACTAATCTGGTTTTTGTTTCTGTAGATTCCCCTATCTTGGATATTTTCATAAAACTGAAACTATATAATAGGTGATTTTTTGTGACTGACTTCTTCCATTTAGCATAATGTGTTCAAGTTTCACTCATGTTAGAGCATGTATCAGTATTCTAGTTTTTATTGCCAAGTTATGTTCTGCTGTTTGAACATATTGCATTTTATTTATGTATCCATCAGTTGATGGCCATTTGTATTGTTTCTACTTTTGGTTATAGTTAGTGCTGCTATGAATATTCTTGTACAAGTTCTATGAACATATGTTTTCATCCCTTTTAAAATGCAGTGGAATTGCTGAGTCAAATGGCAACTCTACATTTCACCTTTCAAGAAGTTGCCAGATTGTCTTCCAAAATGACTCCGCTATTATTTCACTTTCTCACTGACAATGTCTGAGAGTTCTGATTTTCTGTATCCTCACCAATACTTGCTATTACCAGACTTTGTTTATAGACATCGTAGTGAATGTTACATGATCTCTCATGACTGATCCTTGGAAAATGTATATCAAATCATGACCCCCTTTCCTAAGTTCCTAGGTGACTCATCAGTTATAGGAAAAATCATTTTTACACCAGTTTTAAGCCTCTCTATAGTTTGCTTGCCTTCTCACCCTCTCTTACCTCCTATGTTTCCTTTTGCTTATTCTGTTCTGTTTGGCCACACAGCCTTTGCTGTTATCATTGCCTTGGCCTAGAATGATTCCCCCCCATTATCTCTACAGGGCTTGCTCCCTGTTTTTGGGTCTGTTCTATCATTGCCTTGTGGGTGAGGTTCTCCCTGAGCATCCATTAAATAGTCCTATTTAGCACCTTTTCCCTAAACATCACAGCCAGTAAATGGAGGTATTTTGGATTCAGGGAACAATTGAATAGATACTCCAAGTCACATGACTTTGGCAAACTATACCTCCTCCCAATGAGGTCTACATGAGGTCTTGCTAATGATTGTCTGAACTTGATTTTTAGATAAAATACATTATTTTCTTTTTACCCTGAAATTTCTTAGTGTTTTCCAGAAAAGGGATCACAAAATGGTGTGGAAATGGGGTATGCCATTGAAATATAACCTGCAACATTTGTTAAAGGAGAGCTAGTGTTGGAAATTGCTTCCCAGCTCCCTTGACCACTCAGAAGATTGTATATTGTTACTACCAGGAATAGAAAAAGATGATGTATATATGTATATGTATGTATGTGGCACCAAAAAAAAAAAAAAAAAAAAAAGAAAAAAAAGACAAGAGTTCCAATTCCTGCCTTGTCACTAAGTTGTATGAGGCAGAGCATATCAGTTAACCTTCCTGATATTCTCTATTTGTAAAACGGGGTTTGAACCACATCATCATCGAGGCCCCTTGTAGCCCTAACACTCTATGTTGTCACACTTTTCACCTAATGAGATATTAACTCTAGCATGACTTTAGGCCTCAGGTCCTGGGAACTGGCACCTATCAGCAAAAGATCTCTAAATGTAACTTGAACCCAGCAGAGCTTAATGTATTTTTGTATCTGGGCTTCAGGAGATCAAACTTTGACTTGGCAATATGGAGAATTCAGTTACTATTTTAGACAAGCATTAAATTTATTGACTGATACATTGCATCTGGCAGTTTTGCCAGCGAATCAGGGAACAAGGCAAAGAATTTCAAAATAGTTGAAGGTCTTTAAAAGATTGACCTTAATGAGGACACTAGCTTCTTTTAAAAACTACAGGGGTTGTCTTGCAAAACCCTCATTATGTAGAATGAACTACTCAAAGTTAGGAAGGGAGGTGGTATGGTGATAGGAGGGAGAAATGTTAAGAGGGAAGAGCTTTGGGAGGCAAGGGGCTCTAGTGGGCTTGGTAAGAGAGCTCCTTTTCTTCATAATAGTCAATTGATTTCTTATCAGTGTATTTTGTTGGGAAGGGAAGAAAATCATTAACATGCAGTTGTGAGGGCAGGAAATATTTTAGGAGGTGGATTTTTGTGATGCTTGTAGAAGTCAAAGCTTTCACTCCTGCAAAACTCAAGGTTGGTTAATGACAGTAAAGATCAAAATTAATTTGTATTAATGTGATGACATCTCCTAAAATTGGCTTTCTTTCTGCTCCATATGAAAGCTTGATGTCCCCTAGGTAGGGCCAAATGCATGGAGAAGTTTCTAAGAAGGTCAGGTAAGGGAAAGATGGGGCTGGGGTCTAAGTTTGTGGATAGCACCCCATTCTTCTTGGAAACCATTGATCTGAGAAGATGCCGAGGAGGCAGAGAGAACAAATGACTTTGGAGAAAGTGGGGAAACAGTCTGAAACATCAGCCTCAGCAGTTGGATGTTCCATTGGTGCTGATGATGTTCCATGTCCACTTGGGACACATATATTAAGAGTGACTGGGACTCTGTGATTTGTGAGTCTCCATTTATGACTCTGAATTGTGATCTTAGGCTTTGGAGACTAGAAGAAGCCTTTTGTTCCAGAGGTGATCATCAGGTTTCATGTTGAATATCAACATGATTAATTAATAATGATTTCCTGAGATACTCTATTGAGTAGAATCTAATTTCTTATCTCAGCTGAGTTGGAAAGAGCACTTTTATTGGTTAACAAAGTCTCCCATGAGAACCCAAACTGAGCAGATGTGTAGATATTGGCAATGTTTGACTTCATTTTAAAGACAAAGTTGAGACTTCAGGAGAATGAAGGCACACAGCTAGCTGGATGCCTGGAAATAAAACCAGGTCCCCTTTCTTTGATGCTTAAGGTAATTGCATCTTACATTCTAGAAGCTACTCTTATAAAGGTCTCTGTTCCATAAAGATATTTGAAAAGCTTTTAG
The DNA here is from genome assembly GCA_004024945.1 of Uropsilus gracilis. NCBI lineage: Eukaryota > Metazoa > Chordata > Mammalia > Eulipotyphla > Talpidae > Uropsilus > Uropsilus gracilis. The sequence continues at coordinate 28,069 of PVHY01003122.1, read as the reverse complement.
GAATCAGGATGCTAGGAAAGAAGGCATGTGACAACATGCAAGCTCCCTGCTTGAACCACATCATAACCTTGGCTTTTGCTCTTGGTTCAACAGGGCTTGGAAATAGCATGAACCTGTTTTTATTGTCTGTGAAAGCTATATACTACAGAGGTAGTAAAAACACTTTTTTTTTTTTAGCAGTTAACCTTTTAAAGGAATGTTCATTATTTTGTGGAGACACATCAAATAGTTACATTTTTTCAAATGTTTTATTCTCTCAATTTTAGAGATTGGGCCTTAATCCTTGGAAAGACGCAGCATCTGCTTTTCTCCTAAAGACGAAGTTGCTACCCTAAACTTGTTGAAGATTTTCATTTTATTGTTGAACTCTATAACTGATGGGCTCTTTAAGGGTTTTTTTAAAAGGTTAATTGCACACACACACATTTTACATCATTGTCTACTCTGATGTTCTCCAACCACCTTAACACCTGTAAACCATCTTAATCTCTTGTGCCATTGTTGATCCTGAGTTTCACATCTAGTTACTGGGAGTCTAGGCTGCTCCTCAGGAATTGCTCTTGGTAGAAAGGAGCTGCCTTGATCCATGTTTTCCCTTTCTGAGGGCAGTGCACATGCACTGCTGTCCACACAGGAGCTCAAAAGCAACTACAAAGAACTGTTTGAGTTCCAGTTTTTCCCACGTTATCATTGAGGCTTCTGTTGCAAATGCATTACGCTTCTATGCATAGGCTTACATCCTTCATCGTCTTAGACCAATGATTCCCAAGAGCAGAGAAGACATCTTACATGCAAATCTTTGTCTCAGAGTTTGTTACAGAGACTATGACCCAAGATAGACTGGGTTTTGAGGATGCTGAGTTATGAGATGGAATAGATAACTGAAGAGGAATTACTGAAATGAGAACCCTGCTCCTGGACACAATATTTAACAGACTGGAAAGGACTCCAGTAGACAGAGTTAGGATGGCTTTTGGAAAATGGGAGAATGCAACGTCTCTGACCAATTGAAGTAGAAATGTCAGCATTACTTTAGAGGTAATCACAAGGATCAGGGAACAGAGTCTGTGGGAATGGCAATGCTCCATGAAACCAGAAAACCCACTGGTGGAGTCCTTTCCGTGAAAGGACTGGAGGCAGGGTTGGGGGGTAAGTGGGAGAGGGTACAGTGTGTAGTCAGCTGTTGCTGAGATGCACTATCCATCCATTGTAACTTTAAGACTGACAATGAGGGGTGTTTTTCCAAAACTGAATACCACGAAGACTATGGAACATTTCAAGCAAATCTGATATGGTCATTGTTATGAAAAACAAGGCCAAAGAGGTGACAGAGAGACCTGATTTGCAGAGTGTTTTGGAAATAGTCATTAGTATAGCATGTTCTTAGGGGCAAAGTAGAAAGCCAAGAAGACAACAGTACTGTCTCTGCCTTCAGCAGGTTTTGCCCTACCAGCGTTTTAGTTGCTTACAGCCACATCACTGAGTACTAGACCACTAGGGGCAGTGTTGAGGCAGGATATGTCCTCCAAGGCAGAGGAGACCCATATTCCCATATACCTGGTACTATTTCATACTATATTTCCCCAATCCAAATGCATGGAAACATCTAGAGAAATCGGATGCTTTATTTGGAAATGAACTCCAACTTCATTTTTATCATCATCAATTTGTCTTCCAGTCCACCCTAACTCTTGCTTGAGAAATGACTAAGGACAGCCATCCATGATCTTCGACCTGAACGATTTTGGGCTGGTCTTCTAGACTTCTGAGAGCCAATGTCTTGGCACATTGGTTCAGGTGAAGTTAATGGGCCAGGGCTGCTTATGTTTGTACCACTGGTTGATGGAAGTGGTGACTACATTTCTATCACTGACTGAAAACTTTGCCCAAACTTCTCTTGGGTGAAATGTATTGAATTTTTCCTGGTAGTTCGTGCCAATCATGTTTGTTGAATGCTCTAGAGGATCCTAAAATTATATTTACTGCGGCTTAACTAAGAGTTACTGTTTGTGTTGAACTACACTCATCAACGTAGATAGCAAGGTCCATTATGATTTATTTTGTAGGTTTGACCTTTGCTACTGCTACAGTGCATTTTACATTCCTACAGAAGGGAAAGATTTTACCAGGCTACTTGGAGAGTGATTGTTTAATGAATATTTGGAATTTGGTCTCTTCTGATGTGAATGTGTGTGAAATATTTTCATCCAACACTTTGTTTTGTTCTTCCTTTGTCCCCTGGCAGTGTATTACAGCTTTTCCTTTGCTGTTGGTCTCAGGAAGGATTATACGTTGTTTTAATCGTATGTGTATATAATGCCTATTAGTACTAATGGGATGTATTCTTTCATCGGGACATAATCACCGGTAGCATGCAAATCAGCACATTCGTTTTTCTCCAACGTTTGCTGAAGGCTCTGTTCTTGAGCAACATATGGTCTCTAGTCACCTCCTCACTCTGCTCTGAAAATTTTCCATTACACGTCTTAATCATCAATTTTTTTGCCCTTTGCTCAAGAAATGAATTAAAGCAGTAAAAATTGAGATGACAACCATTTTTAGATCGAAAAGAACCACTTCTTGCTGCCAAAATCCACTGTTGCATTTTTACATTTTTATTTTTCTTTCTTTATTTTTTTTTACGTCACCAATTAGCGCCTCAAAGTGATTTTTGCGTCTGGCATGCATGGGGTGTGAACTATAAAAATTCTAGTTTCAAAGCTTCTTTTCTGTTCTGTTTTCAAAGCTCTGTTCAGTGGGAAAAAAATTCCCTTTATCAAGAAATTGCTCAGGCACAAAGGATAATAGTTTGAGATGCGTCATGAACATTTGTCCAGACAAAGTAATTTTAGAAAGTGTGTGGGTCTCATAAAAGCTAATCTGAGGAACATCCACAAAGAAGAAATTAACATCAAAAGAGTATACCTACTATGTAACAGATACCACATTTGTCTTTTATCATTTAATTTTTTTAGTAGACAAGGTGACTAAATTAACTAGCCCAAGTTCATTCATTCTTTTGCATAAAGTTATTTACTGAGCATGCCACTGGGGATGGCATGCTGAAGGTGATGTGTTTGTCCCTGGTGTAATTCCACATACTTTACATCTATTTTTAAAAATAATATATATTTTTATTGAATAAGTTGTTTACATTTGCCTTTTGAGTGTTCCTTCCCCCTCCCCTAGCCCTCCCCCCGGTCTCTCCATCTCTTCTTTCACTGCCAATTATTGTTTAATTTTTAATCATTTGGGTTCCTTCTTGCTTTCCTGGAGCAATGTCCTTTTGTCCGGTGTGGACGTGGTTTCCTGGGACACAGTGGCCTATGCTTCGTTTTCCAAGTGTCTTGCTGCTGGCCACCAGTTCACACATGATTGTGTTCTTTCAGTCCCTCCTCCTTTTTTTCTGATTAGCTGCTCCGGCCCATCTTCTGTCATATTTTGCTCCTTTATTTTGTAGTTCTGGTTGCTGGCGTTGGGAGCGTTTCCCCTGGCCAAAGTTTGTGCACTAATTTTTTTGATCGAGATAGGCCCTGACAGATGGTTGGTTGTGTTCGTTGTGGGGCCACTGGCCATCTCTGTGGCTTTCCTCACCCCCTAAAGTGGGAGGGTCCTTTGATCATGCTGAAGGCATCTCTGAACAGGAACTTCTGTTCCCATTGTTGAAGATCACATGGTTGTATTTCTGAGGTAGTTCGTCTCTATAATCAGTCTTATAGTCCTGTGTCCCATGGATCTGACATATGCATTGTTCCAGAATACTTCTTTGTTTTTCACCTCTGTATTCATGTGCAACTGCCGTTGAATCACTGATTTAGTTGCTTCTGGTGAGGGTTGACTGGATTTGGAGAAGACCAGAGAAAATGACCCCTACCACCCACTTCCCCCCTGCCAGCCCACAGGGGGGGTGGGCTCAGTGCCTGGCAGCATAGCTGAACCAGGTGTGTGGGTGGGGCTACCCCCACCTTCCCCGGCCACCTTGTGGTATCGTGACCAGGGGGTGCCCCCAGCTGCTCCCCCACTACCTTGGGCTCCCCATACCCCGAAAGGAGCACAGCAGGCTGAATGGTGGAAGCTCAGTGCCGGGCAGCATGGCTTAACCAGGCGTGTGGGCGTGTCTCCCCCTACCTTCCCTGGCCATCTGGTGGTACAGTGACCAGGGGACACCCCCAGCCACTCCCTGCTACCCTGGCAGGCAGCAGGGCCCCTCTGTCTTGAGCTCCCTGAACCCCGAAAGGAGCATGGCAGGCTGGATGGCTGGGAGCTCAGTGCCCGGCAGCATGGCTGAACTAGGCATCAGGTTTCGTGTACTTTTAACATGCTTCCACTGTGCTCTGCTTTACATCTGTTAATTCAGTCATTACACTGACCCTGCTATCTCAGTAATCTAGTTTCCTGACCTCATGGGGTGTGCAATCTAATTGCGAAGACAGATAAAACATAACTAAAGAAAGAAATAAGCCATGAAAAATAAATAGTTGTAAGTACTCCAAAAACAATAAATTAAGGGGTTATGATAGAGCCTAATTGGGGGAGGGGACAGGATAGCAGTTCCTCCTTTGATTTTAGACGTCGCATTACAAATACGGACTGGTGCCCTGATTCAAACCCAAGGAAGTGTGACCTCAGAATTATTCCTGGCATTATACTTGTGGTAACTGGGCAACTGCATTCTGAATTTTTACCACAACTGTTATGGTGAATACTTCTGAAATTCCTAATGTGCATCAGGTTCTATTTGATTTAATGTATATTTTAGCTACCTTATGAAGTAGACATTTTTTTCTTCTCTATTTTGTAGATGAGGAAACAGACTTAAGACAAGTTTGTAACTTGCTCAACAGTACCACTTTCTCTTGGCCCCAAATACATTAGTTTTTAACAGCTGGATTTTATAATCTTCCCTTCTTCTCAGATCCCAAGGGAATGTATGCTTGGGAACAGAGGGCTTGGAAAAGGTGAACTGGTTGGTGGGACATTCAACCTCCCCTCATGCCATTAAAATTAATCCATGCCTGAGCCCTGGGAATCAGGGATAACAGATTTTATATGGAACTTTTTAAAAAAAGTCATAGATTTCTCAGTTTAAAAAGTGATTTGTACTCATTATTGGCAATTTGGAAAAGAAAAAAGAATAAAATATAATGACAAGAATAAAAATTACTTATCATTCCGGCATCCAGGAAGGGTAGAGGTTGCTTCCTTGCAGTATTTTTTTCAATATACACTAGCAAAGATACTGACCCTTATATTATATGTATTATATGCCAGGTATAATTCCATATATTTTACAAGTAACAGCTAATGTTGTCATTAGAATAATGCTAAATGAAAGGTACTATTAATACTTTATATTACAGACAATGGAAGTGAAGTAAGAAATGTTTAAGTAACACTCATAGGATTAAACCCAGTGAGGCAGTTTTGTTCTGAAGTTCATGATACTCATACAGTTATTTTGCCTTTACATAAAAAATGATGTATATATTCGTTTATAAACTTGGGATCAGAGTTTACATACAATTTTAGATTTTGTTCTTAAGTTAACATTATTCATGGGCATTTTCCATGTCCTTATACGTTCTTCAAAATATTTTTAATGGCCGTCTGGATATATTTTATGTAACCACCTCCCACCCTTGCATACTTAGGTTTTTACCATTTTTTTGTAATTATAAAAAAATTATGCAATGAATGTCCATATACATAAGTCTTTGATCAGCATTTTGATTATTTCCTCAGGACAGATTCCTGGAAGAGAATGACTTGGTCAGAATATTTTGACATTTCTTCAAATCTTTGGTAAAAAAAAAAAAAGGGGTTCAGATGCATGGCATAGATTTAAATAACATAAAAACTCAGGGAAGTTAGAAATCTATGTGGGCTGAGGAAGAAAACAATCAGGGAAGACTTTCTAAAGCAGATGGATGGAGTATAAACTGTTCTCGGACAATGAGAAACTGGGACCAGATGAAGAGACCCAGCAAGAGCTCTGAGCTCTGATCTCCCATCAGTCAGTTGGCTTGGGTAAGGAGGTTGGTGTGCTAAGTCTTCATGGATGAGAGTCGTCAAAGATGAAAAGGAATTTCCAAGGCAGACAAGGGATATGAGAGAAGGAGGCTAGAGGGCCTTTTTAGCATTGAGAACAATATAGGCAACTCAGAGGTGTGAGAGCATGAAAGGTTTTTTATTGATGGAGAGAAGACTAGAGAGATGAGCTTATAAGAGGTAGGCAGGAGCTACCATTGGAAAAGTTTTTGCAAATCTGTCACAAGAAGGAAGACAGATTCATATGTAGGCAGGAGAGAGTCATGAAAGAGTTTGAGCTTAAAAATGGAGGTGGTTGTATTTCTATTTTTGATACCTCTGTGGTGTCAGTGAGTAGATGGCCCAGAAGGGGTTGAAAACAGAGAGAAAATTGCTGAGGATGTTGGCACTATAGAGGACTCCCTTGCCACAATCCCATTCCCAGTAATTTCACCCACAACAAGGCCATGGCTTCTTTCTCATTCCTCCTTGCCAAAGTGCAGACCTAATATTTATAAAACACTGACATGGAAATGAAAAAGCTGCAGCAACAAAGAGCATGAACACTTCCTCTATGTTGTTGAGAGTTAACATCCGCAAGAAATATTGTGTATGTTAGAGCAGAGAATAATGAAGCAATATACTTCTTTAAGCCGATTCAGTTCATCATGTCAGGTCCTGAGGAAGGGTGGATGACTGGAGCAAGGACTTCTGCCTTCGTGCAGGCTGCTCCTGTCCAAGCAACTGGGTCACTCAGTGCCTTCTTCCAGGCAATTATTTTCAGGATGACTGGTGATTTTGATCAACTAATCAAGTTTTTATAGAAACCGCTTTCCCTGATTATGTCCCTGATCTTTAACTCAGGGACAGATTTTCTTCACTATGACTTGACAGCCTTAACTTTTCAATTAATTCTTCCCTCCCCACCTCCTGTATCTGCTTTTGCTTTCACTTGGGAAACTCTTGCTCATAGGTTCATGTGATCTCAGTGCATAGTATGTGTGTGTGTGTGTGCGTGTGTGTGTGTTAAAGGCACCAGGAAGCTCCTCTTGGCCTTCTCTCAATCAGGAATATTCTGAGTTAGAACAGAGAGACTTATGAGCAGGAAGATGAGTGAACTAGGAGAATTGAGAAGCTGTATCCTAGGGTGTAGAAGATTCTGATTCCTTAGGTGGCTGGATTCAAGAGGGCGGGCCCCCAGAGGTATGCAGAATGAGGCAAGATCAGTGTTTTCAAATGCAGGAAGTGTAGCCCTTCTTGGGAATACACTGATAAGTACTTTGAATTTTAATCTATTCACATCTATTTCAGTTTGATTTATTCTATGAACATGCCTTTCTTTTAGAATAAAATTGTTTGTATAATATATGTGACTTAAATAAGAATGTTAGATAAATATTAGTTCAGATGTCATATAGAAGGTGGAAAATCTCTTGAACATTGTACTTCAAATACCATAGAATTCAGAGATACTCTGAAATCAGGCACACAAGTAAAATATGAGTTCTGCTTATTACTAAATATGTCCCTGTGGGAAAATTATTTAAAATTACTGGACCTTAGCTTTTTCACCTGTAATATGGGCATGTAAAATGTACCTTTCAGCTTTGTTGTGGGGCTTAGGGATTCATTTGTTCATTCATGTGCGCATTCAGTCATTAAATATCTGGGTGCCTGCTATGTGCTTCTCACTGTCCTGGGCAAAAGAAATACAGCAGTGAGCCAAACACAGTCCTTTCTTTTGTGGAGCTCCCATTCTACTGGGGTGGAGTGTGGACAGACAATCAAGGCATAGATATAGGAGAAACAGTCACATTCTTAAAAAAAATGGAGCAGAGTAAGGGAGAGGTTATAGCAAAACCTCTGAAACAAGGTGTTGCATGTACTTGTGCAAAAACAGGCAGTCACAGTTTTGGTGGAAGAGGGTAGAAAGGGAGAAAAGGAGAAAAGAGGTGGAAAAATTCTGTTTTCAACTCCTACGTAGTAGGGTAAGGCAGAGACCTTGGGTTTGATGTTAACTGATAGGAACAGCACTGATCAATACATTGTATTTATTCATTGTGAAAGTTTCAATTAATATTTGAGTAGCAATCTACCTAGTGCTCGGCAATCACAGAAATGCCTGAGATGCCTTAAGCACCCAGGTTTGGGAAACACCAAGATAAGCAGGACAGAGGAACTCACATTCTTGTTGGAGAAATGATCAACCAGATTCTAACATTCATCAAATACTTGCTACTGCCAGGCACTGTGTTTTAATGCAGCAGCTCATATAGTTCCTAGAGTACTCAACTGTTAGCTGGATTTTGCAGGTAAGGATGCAGGGGCATGGACAGATCTTACCACTTGTGCCGATCATCTCTCCACTTGAAAACAAGCAAGTGAAATAAATGTGCTCCCTTTGAGGTGCAAAGCACAGAGGAGAATGGAGCAAGTAGAACCCCAAGGTTCCCACCTTGGAACACAGCCAGGACATTTTGACATATCTTGATTGAGGGTGCCACCTCCTCTCAGATGTAGGGTCACAAGTCCTGGTTTCTATGCTATGTTCCTCATCAGGAGGGGCATCCGACCCACAGGAGAGCCACTAGGGTGTAATGGAGCTGAGCATGGAAAATGTGGTGCACAGCATCTGGTGTGTGACAGGTGGCTCTCTGGTTTTAGCAATATGTCCTCAAGGGCTTGGCGAAATACTTTTTGAACTGGGCACCCCTGGCCTGGGTGTTGAAGGATGAGCAAGGGGAAGCAAGTGTAGAGCAGTCACTTTCAGGTTGATGGAGTTCATCTCAGAAAATGAAGTGTTGAAAGTTCATGGTATGACCGGGTGCTAGGTTCGGGTATGGCGGACAATTCTATTAAATTTGTTAGTGTGTGACATAGAGGAGACCTTGACTGCTACCCTAAGGATAGTGAACTTTTTTTTTTTTTTAACAGGCTCGGGGAAGCTTTGATCCTTTTAGCACTGGGGGCCCTGTGATCTGACCTGAGCTTTCATAGACATGGCAGGCAGCAGTTTGAAGAGGTGGGGCCAGCCCAGGAACTAAATGTTGAAAGTCTGATCGGGTGCAGGGTAGAGAGGGGACATGAGGGATTAGATATTTCAGAGGTGGAATCACCTCTGATTTGAATGCTTGAAATCACCAGCATTTTGGAGTTCTTGTGCACACACATACACAGATACACTAATGTGTGTGTGCTCACACAGACTCACCCACAAATACACATGCAAACACAAACTCACAGAAAATCTGGATTTGCCCCACCCGGCCTCTTTTTATGTACCCCAGGGATGAGTCTACTTTTAGCTCCTTAGTTTTCCCATCTGCTAAGTGGAAAAATAAAACCAGAATTTTGTGGCTCCCAGTGGAATCTAGTCTTACGTTCCTTTAGCACTGAAAATCCTGTGGAAATGCAACTTCATTTCATTCCTCCTATTAATAAAGAACTGTCTTTCCACCAGAATACAGCACCAACAAAGTTGCATTTCCTGAGTATCAGAAAGCCATGGTTTCAGTTTGAGCTACTCACTCACTATGATCTGAGATTATTCTAAAAAGACTTCACAGCTTAGTCTAATTGGGTAATTGGGATGTTTCCAGATGAAATTCGACTTGTATTTTTAAAAAATGCTTTGAAGAACCGGTTACCATGGTGCTGTTCTGCTGACAAGATCCTTCACTGGCTCTAACTAAGCAGCAATAATGGGCTTCTGTTGATTCTACGTTTCAGGTTACACCACCTGAACATCCTCTGGGAGGAAGCAAGGTATGAACCCAAGGAGTCAGTGAAGTTCTTTCCTGACGCCCCTTGCTGGGGAGGTTGTCTCGGCAGCTGAGGCAATGCATCCGTAGGCCGTGGAGGACTTTGGTCTAGTATAGGCCCAGCTGGCGCCATGGGACTTTCCAGACTACTTCATGCTGGGCAGCTGGGATTTGAGGAGGAAGCCACTATACATTTGTCACAGCTTAACTGGATGGCTGTTTCACAATGGACAGATCTGCTCATAGCTTTGGGCAGAGCATGGTGTTTTTATTTGAAGAAATAGCATGGTTAAAAAATTAATACCTAGTGTTATAATATTATTGTTTTACATTTGAGAACATCTTTGTTTCAATTTAACTTTTCACCTATCGACACTTTTTAAGCCCATCATCCTTAAATTTCTCATACTGAATGTTTATTATAAGAATGTGAAACATCTTTCCAGATGCAATATTTTTGGCCTCATTAAAAGTTTTTCTAGTTCCTCTTCAGTCATGTCAATATTTACCTTGGACAATGCTTTGTATTCTTTTGTTTATAATTCTCCAATTCTCCAAGACAAACTGATTATTCATGACTCTCTGGCCGGGTTTACAATTTAAACATACCTTAAGTTGATATTTTAAGAGCACGAGTCCTCCAAACTATTTCCGCTGCTACTTCTCTTAGATTTATAATTCATAAACTTCCATACACACCTTCATGCTCAGTATTTTTCTCTCATCTCAGGTATCTTTCAAGCACATCCTTTTTGTTGATTATATTCATAAAATATTATCAAGTGAGCTTTTTCCTCCTTTCCTTTTAAAAGTTCTGAGACCCCTCTATCATGCCAAGTATGTTTTAATAATTCTACATTTTACACACATTCTTTGAACACTGTCATTGTTTTCCTAGAGAGCTCATTCTTCCTGTTATCCACTCTTGTTGAATTTCTGGTGACTGATGCAGAGGCCACGTGAGCTGTCTGCATGTCCAAAGAATATAGTTTAAACAAAGGATTATTTTAGTGGTCAAATAGGTCATAAACTATAGCATGTTTTCCAAGAGAATCCCAATTACGTAGAGCCAGTCCTCTTTCCTCAATCACTTATAACATAATCCTCATATGTTATGAATTTGTGTATTTTGTTTTTCAAACTGCATTTTACAGTTATAATTTTTTCATTTATAGAATGCAGTATATTTCACACATATTATTACATTTAATCCTTATGACAGCTTTGAGGGAGACCCTGAGGACTCAGGTGACCTGTTCAAGATCACAGAGTTAAATGAGACATAGTCTTGCCCTTTAGAATATTTATATTAATAAGCAATATGGTTTTATGTTTTTCTGTTCCCTTCAAACACTGTACATTTCCTTGGTCTGGGGATATTGCTTGTTTTGTTTTCCTTACTTGAACTACTCAACTTTACCTTTTGACTCTCTTAACTACCCACTTTTCAAATGTCAGCTTCAATTTCACTTGCTCTGGAATCTGTTCCTTAGCCTGAATCCTAGCCCAGGATCTCTTCCTTTGTGCTTATTTAAAGATATGTAAATACATTTATTGTAGTGTCCATCACCTGGTAGGCATTAGTTTTTATTATCATCCTTCATCTTATCACTTACCACACTGTACGCATCTTGCTTGCCATTGTATCCCAGTAGCTATCTCTGGAATGGTACTTAATTGTTAAGTAAATGAACAATGAATATTGTGTTTTCTAGTTGATATAGACTTGGATTTTTGAACTCAAGATCAAATGCCACAGTATTCAATGACGATCCGGAGGAATTTTGGTATTTCCAAATTCAATCTTCAGAAAGTCATTTGAGTGTCTGTAGCTAATGGGGCTATCTGTTGTTTTCCCAACAAAAAGTCTCTCCCCACCCCCCTTACTATGCCTTTACCCTTTACCTTCTTACTTTTCTTTTGGGAGACTGTCCAAAAACTTTCTACTTTTGGTTTATGTTATTCAAGGAGGACTGCTGCTCTTATACGCCTAGTGAATGTACACCATCCCCTGGAAACAGTGACCTGCTGCAATGCATCAAGGTATGATGGTTTTCTTGAATAACTAGCTATTCAACAGTTCTTGATCCTTTGACTTTCCAAGTTTATGAGTTCATAATTCCCTCATTTTGGTTGGAATTAGTTTGAGTTTCTTTTTTTTTTTTTTTTTTTCAGTTAGCAACAATTGAGTCATGACTAATTTGTGGAAAGTAAAATCCGATGGTGTTTTTATACTGACATTAGTGCGTTTTCTCCCTTTGTGACTTTACTTTATGCTCTCATTTCCTCTTATGTGTTTTGCATCCATGTAATTTGTTAGGTGGTTAATCAGGAACTAAGTAAGCAAGCATGTGTTTGACTTATATTTCCCAAATCCAATGTAATATGCTAGACTTGTTGGTTATGACACGGTTCACAGTTGAACTAAACACGAGTGGGATTCTCTTTCAAAGAATGGTGATAATTTTATATAGATTTATCCACACCCTACCTGTTGGTCTCCTGGAGTAAACTGTGGGACAATGAGTCTTCTGGCTTCTGGCAAGGTGCCCTGTGATTCAGAGTACCACATTGTTCCTGAGCCTAGAAAATCAGGGCCTCAAGTTAAGCTGACTGTGCTATGCTCCCATACCTGGGCAGACAAGGTTTTCATACTCTTTGAAGACCACTTTTGCTTTTGTAGAAGGGTCTGGAGAATCAGAGTTGCAGATTACTTGAACTTCAAGGTTAATGGACATTAATCTCTAAGTGTTGTATGACTTAATATATGAGCTTTTTGTCCTATAGACAAAAGACTAGAAACACTTCTTTTTTCTAGGGGCCCTTATAGCTCCTTATGGTGATGATTGGCCATAATCAAGAGTTCCATCATTTGCTCTCTATCTTTATTCATGAAAGGCATATTAGTAATTAAAGCAGGGGGACTCAGATTCAGTCCTAGCTTTTTGCCCAAATATAGTCCTAGAAAATGAGTGTATAGGTGTATAATTTTCATTCAAAATTGGGGGTATTATTTGGGAATTCTGTTTCTGAACAAAATCACAGCTACAGATATAAATGAAAGATGATCTTTCATTGTCATCGAATTCAAGATAGAACTTATGAAATCTTAAAATAGTATGAATAGGATATGATTCTGACTAAATTACAGAAAATGTAAAATGACAATGAAATATATATTCTGTACTCTTTAAGTACCTCAATTTTACATGAAATATTCATCCATCCCATAATTGATTTGACTATCACAATGTAAACAAAGGACAGTGTGCTAATTACAAAAGGTATTCTTACTTTGCACTTATGTTAATTTTGCCTGGATCAGCATCTTAAAGAATCTTAGGGGGATCTCTAAATCACTAACCTGTTACCTCTGAACTCACTTTCTCTTTTACATACACCTACAATAAGCATGGATTCACTAATCTCTTATGCAGCCAACTTCCAGAAAAGATGTGTTTATGATCATGGGGAACATAATGATGACAGTGACTTTTCCATAGACATGGAAAAGTAATATGCTATTTTAATATTGCAAAGTTTCTATTGACATAGGGTATAAAATCATCCAGTAAATTAAGTCTATTTTAAAAGGATCTATATTTCTGTCAAAAAAGTAAAATCTACTCTCTTCGTTAGACTGAAGTAGGTGAAGTTCAGGACTGTCTTTCTATGGTACTAATGAGTTCACTATGTTCTCTCTTCTTATTGAATATATTCTTCCTCTGTTCCTTTGGCCTGATAAGATTTGAGCATCAGTTGATGGACAGAGCTAAACCCTGAAACCCTTAGTTAAATCATGAATTCCAGTTGACACTACATAGACCTCAACTTAAGAGTTTGGGATATAAACACAGCTGACATTAAGGTATTATTTTCTTTGTCAGAGTTTTTCATGCATATTATTTCCCCCCAAGTTGTCTATGATCCTAGGTTCCTGGATCTCTAAGACAAAAGCACCTTCGTTTCATGATCTTTTATATTGATTCCCAGCAGAACCAAAAGGAAAAATCATTTTCCTCCTAGCCCCCAAGTTAACCTGGAAATTCAATTAAACAGCCTCCTTCAAACACTACAGTTCATTGAAGTTTAACTATGCACGCTCTTGGAAAGGCCAAACTAGATGAAACTGACATTTTGAGAGCTATATTTTGCATTGAAAAGGAAATTGAAATAGGAATGTATTTTTGCTTGCTTGTTTTGATAGCATTTTACTGTGAGGATATTTGGGGAGAAAGGTGGGAGGAGACAAATAGCTTTTGTTTTACTATCAGTGAGCATTTCCCTCAGTCTGTACCCTGTGACTTTATGTATAAATGGTGCTTAGCGAAATTAATTTTGCTTTCAAATTTTATTGGTGCTTTCTCTTTTGCTTACCTAGAAGAAATTTGGATAATTAAGGGCTGCAACCATTGACATTGGTGTTGACTTGTGCAGTGAAGGATTTTCTTTAACTTTATCCTGGAATTACTGAGTAAAACCAACAGCTATGTTAATAAACTTGGTCTGCTTGGCAGCACATCCTTGCCAGTGGCTTGTGAGTGGTCTCCTTGTTCAGGTCTCCTTGTTCAGGATTGCAGTAGGATGAGGCAAGTGCTATCAGTAAGTCAGTCATATTTATTTGAAGTCAGGTTCCTCCTATTTTTCTTCTGCTAATCAACATCCTGCTTTGTATATTTTCCCCCACTCTAATTAGATAAGCAGCTTCTCTCTGCCATTTATATATTTCACTTTATTCTCCTTTCTTTTCAATTCCAACATTTTTCTTTTTTGCACTGAAAACTTTGCCCAAACTGCTCCTGGGTGAGTGGCTAGGGGTGTGATTCCACAAGAAGTCTACAGCTTGATTCAATCTTCTGATAAAATTACAACCGGAGAACACCAAAGTGAATAAAAGAAGACAGGAGCTGCTAAATGAGTGACAAAGGCAATCTTGTCACACAGCTGTTATCCAAACCGATGTCATCTTCATGCAGAATGCACGCCCGTTCTGAGATGTGTGTGGTGCTGTTTTGTCTTCGAGTTTTATTACCTTGCCTTGAATGAAATTACCTGTTGCATAGCTTATTTTCCTCACGGAACAGGTTTGCTTAGGTTCTAGCCCTTGGAGTGTAAGAGACCTATTTGTGTAAATCCAGAAATCCAAGTATGATTTTTTTGTTTAGTTTTGCTTTAAAATACCCTTTAAGGAAAGGAATTCTAAGAAAAACAATAGTCCCTTTCACCGAGTATCTGTTGGAAAGCTGATGGTCCTAGAAAATAGGTGTGGACTTTTTTCCTATTGATTATTTATATTCTGCATAATATATAATATATATTCTATATAATACATATTCAATACTATGTAATTTATAATAGATATATAACTCTATATAATAAATATATATTACTATATATGTTTTCTCACATCATTGTAGACCCCATAGTTCTCTTGCCACCATATCATCCATTAACTTTCACTATATTCCCTGTGTTCATCCCTGGTTTGCCTCCCTCCCTCTCCCCTGCTATATGCTTCAGTTCTATTATCAGCTTTCTAGTTTTGACTTTTTCTTGGCCCTTTATTTGGTTTCTTTATATTCACCTGTAATGAGACCATCTGTTATTTATCTTTTTCTTTCTAATTTCAGCTAGTATAATTCCTTCCAGTTCCATTCATGTTGCTGCAGATGACATAGGTTTGTCTTTTTGATTGCTGAGTAATATTCCATTGTGCAAATGTACCACAATTTTTGACCCAGTCATCCATTTTGGATTGTTTCCATAACTCAGCTATTGTAAATAGTGCTGCAGTAATGATAGGAGTGCAGGTTTTATTTGAACTAATGTTTTTATGTCTTTTAGGTAGATCCCCAAGACTTGAATCACTGGGTCGTATGGTAGCTTCATTTATAGCAGTTTGAGAGTCCTCTGCAGATATTTCCATTACAGTTGGACCATTTTGCATTCAGGTGTTGGGATTTATATGCATTCAGTTATTTAGGCTTATAATTTTATTCCTAAGTTGTTTATCTCTATTTCAAGTTCTTTCTTGGACATTAATTATTGACCATTTTTTCTTAAGCTGTGGATAATTGACCCACCTTTTAGGGAGGTTTTTCATTACCTCTCAACTTATTGAAATATAACTGACAACTAAAATCACACACACACATATATAATGTAAAATGTAATGGTTTGATATGTGATTTAACTGATATCAGTTGGCTTAGCCCTGCCTTCTTTGGCAGGGCCATTTACTTGTAGAATTATTTTTCAACCTTTATGGTTTGATATGTGGATACACTATGAAGAGCTCATGACAGTCAAGTTAATTACCCCAGAATTCATTCATTTCATAGCTGAAAGTTACACTCTTTTCCCAGGATCTCCCTAGTCCCCCAACTCTCACAACTCCTGGCAAATATCATTGTACGCTGTTTACATGAATTCAACTTTTTTAAGTATTGCGTACAATACATAAGCACGATGATACTGTGCCTGGATTGTTTTACATACTGTAACATTCTTTGTTGTTGCAACCTGCAGGATTATCTTTTTTAAAATTACTGTGTAATAATCATTTTGTATATACAGTTGCTCTTACTTAACAACTTTATAAGTAAAGACCACAATTACAACTACTGTTCTCTCACATGACAGATCTTCTTGAAGCTAGTCTTTCTTGGGCCAGACATCTCCAGGGTGTTCACTGCTATCCATTTTAGCATCTTAATCACTCTTGTCAGTTGAAATTCCAACTAGCTAGGATCTACTTTAAAGCAACATGCAGGAGCAGCAGTGTACAGGTGAACAAAAATGTAATGCCTGGAATGGAATGGAGCATGTTATCCTAGATGTGGTCTAATCAGTATGTATCAGACCAGGCTAAGAAATCATTTTGCGGAAACTTCACATGCTTTTGTTTATAGACGAAACGTCTGCCTCTAAAATACCTAACTGAAGTAGACTCACAAGCAGTATCTAAGATTTGGTATTAGTTATCCAAAACATCACCTAAAATGAAATTATTCAAAATCCAAATTATGATCTGTGAACTGACACCACATTTGATTAGTCCTCTTGACTTTGCTATTTTTGAAAATGAGATTCAGTTCTTCCATGCATCTCTTACATCTCTTCCACTGCCCTGCCCGCACCTCCTTCTTCTCCAAATGGTTATCTTGCTGGCTCCAATAACATCATGTTCTTTCCGGGCCCAGTTTCATTCCCAATTTTGATTTGCCTTTCAGGTGATACTGGTATAAAGGTGGAATGCTCCTCTAATACATAATACAATTGGACCTCCTCTGGAGATAATACGGGGAAGAGGGTTGCTTCAAAATGACTGGCTCTTTGACAGTGCTAATTTGAATTTTCTAAAATGTATGCAGGAGATTAAAAGTGCATGTGACAAGAAGGTGAAGGATGAAGTTATCCATCTCATCAAACAGCCTCATGTTGAAAGCACCCCAAGATGAACACATTCTCAAGCTGGGTAATCATCTACAAATAGTTAAAGTCCCTCCAACCATGGCTGCACCAAGAGCACTGGGACAGAGGTTCTGATTGGAACTTTGATTTCCCACAGATTGTTTGAGTCTTAAATGAAGTCTGGAAAGGTTCCCCAACATCAAAGGCTGTTCCTTTTAGCTAATCGATTGAGTATGTTGTGCCTGTCCTCCCCTGAGCCCCCCACGACTGGGAACATATGTCAGATCTCCCTTTGCCAGTTTTTTGAGACTCATGATAATAGAATGCCTTTTGTTGACTGAAAGAAAAGGTGGTCCTGGGGGGATGTTAAGGCAACAGAATAGCAAAAGTTTCCTCCTCCTTGAAAAAAATATACAAAGCCTGATCAGCTTGTATCTGAATATCATCCGCATAATTTGAAAATAACATTGACATGCATGGACCCTGCCTCACTATATGGTATTCACATTAACATCTGGAACAGCTGCCAGGGCCTCTTAGAGTTAATTTTACTCAGTTCTGCAGGGTCGACTTAAAACCCAGGCAGAAAATGAAAGTGAGCAAATTTACCTCTGGCATTCAAAGAAATGCTTTTGGTCAAAGTGAGTATTTCTGACCATGACTCATTTTCAAAAGAAGCATTGAAATCGCTTTGTCATCTTTGCCTGGATCAGGCTCAATCGGCCCTTTTATGATTTTTAAAAAATCCTATATAGCCGGGATGGCATTTATTAGGCTTTGGCTATTCAATATTGCATTTCAATATATAAAAGTCACTGTTCAATTGAATATTGAGTTTTCTAAGGAAGTAAACCTACAGAAAAGAAATTTGCAAGAATCTAAAATAAATGAGTTTGAGGAAGATCAAACTGCCCTTTTGGCTGTTTCAAAGATCAAAAGATCTCTCTTTTATAGAAATCAGGAGCAGTTTGAATAGCCTCTTTTCCACACTGCAAAGCCCTGTTTTTTCACTATCATTGATAGCTTGGGACTGCACCATAATAGTATGAAAGGTCTGGGGAGGAGGGAAGATGGTTTCATTCCCAAAAAGCACTCAGAACTTTTGCGTCTGAAATAGCAGGCTTTTCATTTAATTTAGTCTCAAGCCCAGTAGAGTGAGAAAATGAAAATCTGTCCACCGCTCCTTCAGGAGGAGAGGTGGCCTTGAAGGGCGTAAGAGGGTCTCCTTATAATTGTTTTTAAAGCCTGTCAAGTGTCTTTGTCTCACCTCTCAGGAAGGATGGATTATATGTGAGAATATGGTCTTTGGGCTCATTCTGCTTTACATTTCTACATAAACTTAAGAATTTACTTTGTCTCTCAAGGTCTTGATTTGCTTCACATGTAAATGGGGAAAACAATATTTACATACAGGGGCTGAAATTCTTTTCAACCCCAGGGCCTTTGCTCATACTTCAATCTATCCAATTCATTCTCAACCTCCAAGGATTTTCTTCTGGGAAGCATTCCATGAATCCCTAAACTAATTTATACCAATTCCCTCTACCCCCATCAGCACCTGTGAGTGCTACCCTCTACTCTGTGAGCTATGGTTTTCCTTTATAGCATATGCCTCAATGATAATTGATATTTCTGTAGAAGTACTGGTGTCAAGTCTAACTCTCTCTAGAAGAGAAGCCTAGTTAGGTCTCTAGGCTAGGAAGCCTCTTATTTCATTCACCTGTATGTACAGCTAAGATAAAAAACAGAAACAAAATACCTATTAAGTGAAATTAATGCAGATAAAGGTCATCACCTGGTAAGTGATTATAATTTCTTTGTACATTAACCCCTGGAGACCAGGATGAGCCTTGTATCTCTACTACAGGGTTGACAGTAGTCTGGATAAAGTAGCCGATCCAGAAACATCTGCAGATATGAGTCAAACATCATCAATCATCTCTCCCTCCAACTGCTCTCTTCAACTGCAGTTTCTCTGTCTCCTCTCTCAGAGTATGTTTTTGACTCCCAGGGAGACTCTGAAACCTTGTTCATTCCCCTGTTTATTATGACACAGGCTTTTGCTTCTCTGGGAAGTTCTTTCATACTTCACAGAGAGTTCCAGAGGATAGGTCTGCAGTTAGAGGTGAGAAACTGGGTGATGACCATGGTGCTTTTAGCTCTGGTTAGAGAGTTGAATAAGGGCTAGGTATTGAAGTATTTCAGATGTCATGTCAGTGGACACTACATGTTAGATAAACCCTCTCCTGTTTTAAACATCATTACCACCATTATCATTACTACCACCACCATCATTAATAATTAACAACTACTCAATTGTTAAAAAAGCCCTTACCTGCTCTTCCATAAAAAATGATCCCATCAACATTATAAGCCACTCATGGTTGGAAATCCACCACTACAACATTTTTGCTTTAGATATGGCAAAGAGACTGAAGAAATTACTTTTTTAGTTATTAACTACTTATTGTGAATTAGTCTACCAGTTCACCTCTGGACAATAGAATTCAGTCCTGCTATTTTTAGTAGAAAAAATGAATTTCATATAAGGAATAAGGAGCCTACAATGTTCCCTAGAAGGGTTGGAGGAGGAGGATGTAGACTTTCTAAACCAAGAACTCCTGAACAACACTTCAGAACTGACTCACCAAAGCAGCTGCTGCCTCTGCTATGATCAAGTTGGAGAGGGAGATCATCTTTTAACCGCTGGTGCCTATATTTCACCACACATGCCTTGACCTTCAACAACCACACAGGTGTCTTTGACTTGCCTCTGAATAGCTGTGGTGCTGGCCTATGAATCTGGGGCTCTGTTATATTTCCCATAAGTCCCGACACTATGCGGCTGAAGTAGTGGCATGTTGGCTTTGTATCTAGTTGCATTTCTGCCTTACCAGATCTCATCATTGAAGTGTCTGTTTGGCTGAGCTAGGGTTTTGCAGGGAATCTAAAGTGTAGAGTGCTCTGGTAAATGAGGCCCTTTAGCTTGTCTGCTTCTGCAGAGCTAGACAGAAGGAAGTTGGGATAGACTCAAATGAACTTCACTACAGGGACAAGATGGTGGAGATACAGGAGATATTTTCAAAGCAAGATGGAGAAAGGCATGAAAATATCCTTGACTGATCTCACAACTTCCCTAGAGCTTGTCCTCATTATTGATATGAGGTATATTAGGTGTGCCACATCAGGAAAACATGATGGTTTTCTTTGGACAGATAGTTCTGTGGTCTGTATATTAACTGAATATGTGGCCTCTGTCTTCTAGGCCCTTGGTATTTATGGTGGGAGTTTTTAATTTTGTCCATACTAGAGGAGAAAGATGTGTGTCCATTTGGTTTAGAAGACATTCTTGTGACAGTGGCTGAAAAGAGAAGCTTTAGACACTCCCCAGAAATCTGTGGCACTTGTGCCCACCAGGTAAATTGCTCTTTCCCTCATGAAGAGACCCCAAATGAAGACTAAGTGTTGCTCATTTTTGATGGACCCTGGGAACCCTACTGGGTCTTGAAAGCAGTCAGTCAGTAGAGCTCTCCTGCCATCTTTTCTTTAACATTCAATTCAGCAAACACCTTAAGCTTTAATAAACATCTTCTTTTAATAGTGTTGACTCTAAGCTAATAAGGCAACCAGCGAATCAAGTGAAGGTAAATTTCTCATTAACAATTTATTTAACTTTGTTGAAGAGAGCAATTCCAACTTCTGCTAATTGAGTTTGTAACAAAAAGATGGATCCATTTTACTACCACCCTCAGGACCTTAATCAAACTCCGGAAAAGGTAACTCTCATTATCACACTAAGAAGTATAATCCAGGATGGAATGGTACCTGAATACTGTTAAATTCCCAAAACTTCAACAGGATTATAAAGCAGTAGCACAGACTGGCCTTTCACAGGGTTTTGAATTTTACTTGCCGCAGGAAGAGCCCTTTTGACTTACAGCTAAAGCCACATATGAGACTTTGAAGAGGCTGGCTTTCGCATGTGGGTGATGTGTTCAATTTCTCCCCCTTTATTTAAGATCACTCTGTGGAATGTGGAAAAGCGTGCTGGGTAGACCTGTAAAAGGACTTACCCTTTACAGCTGATCCAAAACCTTTCCCTCCTGCTGCAGGTGGTGGTTGTAATTTAGTAGTTTCATAATGAAAAACTGGACGACGCTGCCTGAAATGACATCCCTGTGGGCAGAGGGACATGTGGTGTGTCTGTGATCGGTCAGTGATTGAATTTGGAGGGATTTAATAATTCTTCTTGAAATTCTCAGCTTTTTCCCTCAGACTTTCCTCTGGAAGCCTGATTAAATGCGTATTATTTCTTCTTAAGTGATTTTACAGGTCGTTTATTTTGGATTTATGAGCATCAACACATTTTAAAAGGTATTAGTGAGCTGTACTGCTGGATACTGGTTCTCTAAATCATTAACTTTACTTTCTATCAGCATCAGATAATAAGACATCTTTCAAATATTACTTTGCTTTTTCTTCTTATGTAGTCACTCAGGCAACAAACATTTTAAAAACATTTTCTGTGTGCAAAGCTCTAGAAATACCACAGCAAATAAGGTAGATATGACTTTTCTTTCACTACATTGTACAAATTAAAAAAATATTTGGTAAAGTCTATATTACTGTGAAATCATGGGGAATGAATGTGAATTTGATTAGTCTTTTTCTCCCATTCAACTCTCCCTCCTACAAATCAAGGTCTATATGGGGAGACACAAACAAAATATGGCTATTCGGTCTTAAAATCTGAGGGTGTATCATAACTTTTAAGACAGAAAGCTGAATTGATTAGGGTGGGGGGGTGTGAGGTCCAGCTGTTTTCTCTTTTCCTCTCGTTACCTTTTCCCAAAGTTCCCAAAGTACCTACTCCATGGACTTATCTATTTGCTCTATCTATATAGCCACAGGAGAAAATGTCCTCAGAACTGGCAGAAACCCTTATACTGCATGTTCTGGGCAGGAACATTATTGCAGCTTTGTTACCTACCTAGAAAACCTTCTTTTGATCTTTGTTTCATTTCCAGGGCTGAGGTGTAAGGTACTAGAACCAAGGTGGGGTGGCTAAAGTTGGTGTGATTGAGCGAATTGCTTGAATCTTATTGGAGAAATGAACCAAAGCCTCAAGTCAGATAACTGGAACTACTCAGGAAGCAAGAAAAGTGAAGCAGCCACCAATAAAATGGTGTGTCTCCAGGTCAGAAGCAGAGCAGAGCCGGAGAGGGTTCAGAAAGAAGACCGTGAAAAATGTTGGATGGGGCAATGTGTTGGAGTGTTGTTTTACTTTATTTATCTAAGCTATGTTTTTAAGTGGCTTGGGAGGGCCAATTCATTTAAAAGCTCTTGTTGGACATGTACAACAGAGGCCACTGGAAGTTGTCAGCTGTGCAACAGCTATCATTCATCCCTGGGAACAGCCTGCTCATTGACCCTTACTTGCCTGCAAGGAAAATCTAGATGAAGAAGGATACAAGAAACCCAAGGATGCCACATTTTTTTCCAGGAAAAAATAGCAGTTAACTCAAAACAGGAGAATTCAGCAGACCCATGAAGCTTGATACTTTTCACCCATCTCATTCATTCCTCCCAGTGACCCAATACAGATGGGTAGCTAGAGGGAGGATGATTCTCAGTACTTTACAAATGATGAAGGTTTAGCCAGCAAAAGCAACTGAACTTAGATCACATACTGTGTAAGGTCAGACTTTGGACTGGAGCCCCAATTTCTTCATTTTAGCTGCAGTTCTCCTTCTAGTACAAAAGATGTATTCAAATGACACATGAAGAAAAGTAAATGAGAAAACAATCTTACAAAATGTAGTGACTTGTCGAAATGTTAGTGTAGTATAATTAAATTACTGGAATTCCTTTGGAATCTTCAATAGGTGCTCTGTGTGCATCTCCATTCTCATCTCTCTGGCCCTGCCTGGCACTGATGGAAATGTGTCTCTGAGCATATACTATTCTCACTTTGCTCAACATAGAGACCAGACCAGCTTTCTAACTATGGGCATATTCTTTAGATAATTAAGTTCCTGGAATACCAGGAAACAATTTGTTTAGTAAGATTCCTCTCATTTGCTGGAATTATCTCCCAAGACTAAATCAGAATGTT
Organism: Uropsilus gracilis; assembly: GCA_004024945.1. Classification (NCBI taxonomy): domain Eukaryota; kingdom Metazoa; phylum Chordata; class Mammalia; order Eulipotyphla; family Talpidae; genus Uropsilus; species Uropsilus gracilis. Next base: position 4,753 of record PVHY01003122.1, on the reverse strand, counting down.
TTACCATTCTATTTACTTTGTTTAGTTGGGAAATCTGAGTGAAATTAGTCTAATTCACTCTTTACATTTCTAATTAAAACTTTTTATATTTCAAGCTTCTGACAGAAAAATTAAGACAAGAAAGATTGTGTGGAAGGCAGCTTTGAAAATACATATCCTCATCTGATTGAGCAAGAAGGGTTAAAAAGAAACAACAAAAAATTCTGACTTGTTTTTGGCTCCTGAAAACACACACACACACACACACACACAACTTAAACTATCTCCAAATGTAGCTAAATCCATTTTCAGACTCTATACATTATGCATCAAGATTTTGTACAAAAGGAATTTGAGAGGAGTGTCAGTATGAAACCACTTCAGTCGATTAAACTTGCAGTTCAGCATTAGACACAAAAACAATATAATACATTTTGAGAGTCCTGCCTCCTTCCTTTATGTACAGGGTTCCTACTTTAGGTAAATAACTTTTAAGAATGGGCAGATTCCAGTTGTTGTCTTTAAAAAAAAATTAGAAAAGGGTTTGTTTTGCCTTCCACCTAGCGTAGCAATGACTATGAAAACTTAAAGAACAGAACACATAATTGACAAGGTTCATCTAAGGAGTTCTGCAGATTCTGAGGTTCTTTCAGGCAAATCCACTCTATTCAGGGAAAAACCTAATATGAGAAAACATTTGTAATAAAAGGAGCTCACACAGACAGCTCCATAATAACAGAAAACCCCACCCAGCTCAGTGTAAAGCTGAGTTGCCCCTAGGGTGACACATCTGGATGGAAAGCTGAGAATCAATCACCCAGATGTCTTCACCTAGTGGATCCAAACACCGCTGAGACCGCATCTGGACATTTGGAGGGCCAGCAGCATTTTTACTTCCTGTACTTTAAATAACGGAATGTTGGGTTCTTGGAAGCATAGTATCTATTTCCTGTTATCCTAAAGACGTCCATGCCTGGAAGGACATACTTCCTGGCCACCAGACGAAGGTCTAGTATACCCCCAAAGCAACTCTGTTGTGGGGTTGTTCATGATGGGAGGTCCTAGTGACCCCAGAGCAGCATTACTGTTACAAACCATGGGCCATCCAAACAAGCGGAAGAGCATAGTAACTTTTAATTTTTTAAGTGTTGAAAAGTTCCCAGCGGCATGGCTGGTTGCCTGGGCTACAGCATTGTGTTGACAGCTCTGGACCTTTTCCTGGCAGCTAAATATCCTGACAGTGACCAATGAGAGGGCAGTCTTCTCCTCTGAATTTTCCATTAGACTGGTGATTCATTTTGAAACCTACATTTTATGAATGCTGTGAATACAATGCAATGTAGCTGCTGAGGTGTCTGCATCCAAATTGGATCCCATTAACTTTATGGTATGGATTATATGTCTGAATTATAAGGATGCAGCATTGAATTTATGAATCTTCTAAAAGTGCTTTTGAAGACTAGTGATTTTGATGAGTGTAATTTGATGCAGGGTTGGGATAACACACCTAAAGAGATAATCTACTCAAATATAACAAGAATCTGAGGACCCAAAATTGAAAAGTGAGATGTGCGGTAACTCTCAAATGTAGAGAACAGAGGCTACTCTGCCTGTCTACCTTTTCTCTCAGAACACTACAGACTACTCTGCCTGTCTACCTTTTCTCTCAGAACACTCAATTCTTGCTCTTAGAAGGGACCTGTGCACTGTTCTATTGTTTTTCAAACTTTAAAGTGAAAGTTTTCCAAACTCTCAAACTTTATATGAAGTGTTTGTAAAAGATGCGAATTTCCTAGTTCTGTCTTTTGGTTCTGGAGGACTGAAGACAGGCATGGGAATGATAGACCTCACTGGGGAAAACAGTGATTTAGTCACTCTACATCTGGAGGAGATGGGTTTTATTCCTGTTCTGCTATCACGAGTGGTAATGCAAGATGCAGAGCTAGATCTCTTCATGTTTTCCTCAGCGATCTTGTAACATCTGCTTAGTTCATGTGGATCTAGATTGATGTTTTTGACACGGAAGTTGTCAGGTGTGAAAGCTTGATGTGCCATATTAGGAAATGTGGAAAAGAACCCGGACAGGCAGAGAGAATGAGTGAGTACTCATTCAGCTTCTTTCAAAAATGAATTCTGACATCTCACTGAAAAATTTAAAGTAATCCTTAGTGCACAGGGGTTAAGTGGGAGCTGCACAATTCCTCACATATTTGAATTAATTTTAGGTCATTGCTGACACTAAATACACATTTCTCTACCAAGTTTTTGGGTTTTAAATGCACAGAATGCATAGCATGTAGAAATTATAGTACTGATGAAATTAAACTCATTATTGACAATTTGGACTTTTTCATTTGTGAGTTTCTTGATCTTTTGCAATTTTCTAATTTAGTTGTTGGCATTTTGTATTGATTTTTAAAAAGTTGGTTATATGTTAAAGTTATTAATTTCACTTTACTAAAACTTTTAAATAATATTTTGGTTATTTTTATTTGTGATAAATTTTCTGTTACATAGGGCAGTTCAAAATTTTTCTGTAGTTAAACTTATTCTTTTAGTCACTTTATTATGCTTATTTCATTACTTTTTCTGTTAAAGCTTCTCTATCATAAGATCAGGGAAATAATTACTTATACTTTTCTTTAGCTATTTTGTAGTTTTATTATTTCCTTTAATATTTAATCTTGCTGATATACTCTACAAAGTATAACATCTAAAACATAAATGTATAACATGGAAATGTTTACCTCAAATAATTAATTATCCCATTGTCATTTCTTATATATCGCTATGCTATTAGTTTGTGAAGTATACCATAACAATCACTTATTATATACTTTGTTAACTGTGCTAAATAATTTTAATGAAGTTTTAATTCTTGTGATTATATATTTCGTTTGGTCCTCATGACAACATACTAGCATTGTTATTTTCATCCCCATTTTGTAGAAGAATGAACTGAGACTTGGATAGCTTGAATTGCTTATCTATAAGGACCAGATCTGAGAGGGGCATTGCAGGATTGAATGACTCCAAGTTTATAGAGCAGGTCATGCAAGTAATTTGTAGTAATAAACAATTCTTTTTAGTATTCAGGTTGAATACTAAAATACAATAACCTCAGCTTAACATTAACAAATACATATCCTGAGATTTCAGGACAAATACATCTGTATATTTAAATTTTGCATTGAGCAAAATGCCCTTTAGTATAGGTATATATTTCTTATTCAACAGTTCCTTTACATTTCCTATTCTCATGAAAAGAATTTTGTGTAATTGTTACTATCTTCTAACCATTTTTTCATTACGTTTTCTTATTATTAATTCATAGAAAAATGATCTTCAATATTTATTTTTATCTGACTTACTGATTTTTTAGAACTTTTTCTCATAGGTTTCCAATGTTGATAGCTTACAACCTACAAATAATACTAATTTTGACATTTTTGTTAATTATACTTTTAATGACTGTATATTGTGTTATGCAGTGGGCAGAAAAATAAAGTACTGGTGGTAGAAAGAGACAGTTCAGTGTCCTTTTTATCTTCTGCTTTTCCTTCCATGAAAAAATATTATGAAGTACCTACTCTGTGCCAGGCACAGAGAGAGGGAGAGGGAGAAGGTGAGGGAGAGGGTGAGAGAGGCGAGGAGGAGGAGGAGGAGGAGGAAAGAGAGAGAGCAGGAGAGCTAGAGCATGAGCAGAGAACAAGACAGTAACAATCCCTGCCCTCCTAGAGCAATAACCTAGGCTGGAAACAAACATTAAATGGGTATTTACACAATGACTTCATTAATTACACTTATCTCATTCTTAACTCTAATGGGACTGCATCAAGTTGTTCAATTTGAAGCCAATTTGAGATATTCTTTAACATGCTGTGTTTCTTTAACAGTAGTTTTTTTGTTTCTTAAAGTCAGGAATATCTCTTGAGTTACTGCAAGTGCCTCAACATTGCTTCCTTTTGCCTATTGTTAATCCATCCATTTTGTTATCAATAAGCTTGTGGCTCAGTGGTAAAGAAACCTGTCAACCAAGACTACAGTTTGTGGTGCCAGAATCCTCCTGCGAACCAGTACTAGGTGATGTCTCTATTGAGTAAAGGCAGTATTTACCCAGTAGCAAGGGCCTGCTAATGACCCCAAATTATTTTTTTAATATATATATTTTTATTTATATATAAATTTCACAACTTTGTAATCTCAAGGGTTTGCCCCCCCCTCCCTTCCCCCCCTTTCCCTCCTGTTCATAGTTGTGCATTTCATTTTGGTGCTTAGCTTGTTTTGACTTTCCTCAAGGCTTTTATTTATTTATTTTCTTTCTTTTTTTTTTCCACTATATCCCATACATTAGTGAAACCATTTGGTTTCTGCCTTTTTCTTTATGGCTTGTTTCTGCTAATATGATTTCTTCTAAATGCATCCATGTTATTATGAAGTCATCCAATTTGTCATTTTTAATTGATGAGTAATATTCCATCGTGTATATATACCACATTTTTTTCATCCAGTCCTCTGTTTTGGGGCATTTAGGTTGTTTCCATGACCTTGCAATTGTAAATTGTGCTGCAGTAGACATCCGGGTACAGGTGTCCTTTTGTACCCACATTGAGGTCTCTTTTGGGTAGATTCCCAGAAGAGCAATTGCTGGGTCAAATGGTAGTTCCATTTTCATTAGCTTGAGGGTCCTCCACACCCCTTTCCATAGTGGTTGAACTAGTTTACATTGCCACCAGCAGTGTAGTAGTGTTCCTTTCTCTCCACATCCTCGCCA